>JAPYZT010002753.1:0-14458 GCA_030522965.1 Tryphoninae sp. A BG-2022a
CAATTCGAGGGTAGTATGTTTAAATATTGCGAAGTAATTAAAAAAATCGTATTTTTAAATTTATTTTATATTCGATGTTCAACCCTTTATTAATTTACGCTTACGCAAATGCAAATGGTAATTCGGCAAGCATACGTTTAAATTTCTTTAACAAATGTCAAAATTTATATCCAGTAGCAATTGCTTTAAGATCGATGTCATTCGTTATTTCACTGTGAATTATCTCGAAGAACAACCAATTTTATATTTATTCTCGATACATTAATTTCTCTCGGTTCACGGACAGGAACAAACAAAAAGATAATTTCGTACGAAAAATCGTCGAATTTGTCGTACCCACCTTAAGAAGCATCAGCAGTTTCTTACGTTCACCGTGAGTGACGAGGTCCAGATAAAAAGATGAAAAAAAGCAAAAATTTGAAGAAAAAAAAACGAAAAATATGAAAAAAGTGCCAAAGAACGAATGTGTGGGCGCGTGTGAGTGTCTTTCGAGGAATAAACTACGAGATAGAGCCAAGAAGCTCGAATTGTACGTCGCCTTTATACCGCGAGAATTCGTTATTTCTCGCGTATCCCCCGTCGCGCCGGTTGCGCCCCCTTGGCAAGCGTCTTTCGGGGGGACAAGCCACGAAGAAGGAATATGCAAGGAGAGGGCTCGCAATTGTAATCAAGATTGAAACATAGTCATTTGGTTGAATCGCCATGTTGATATAACGCAAATGTACGACCGTTATTATATCTAATAATCCAACCGCAATACTACTGCGAGATGACAGAAACTTGAGGCTCTGGACCGTTTTCGTCTCCGCCGACGACTGCGACGAGTAACGCCCTCCGTCGGTAGGGAGGGACAAAGGGAGGGTTGTCTTTTTCGTATCTATTTCTTTTTTCCTCTCGCTCCGTCCTTCAGCGTTCCTTCAACGTCTATAATACTCTCGTTCGAGTGTTCTCCTCCGCGAGTTCCTGATTCCTCGGGCGATACTAATCGCTCGCCAGTCTCGTCGTATTTCGCAACCTCTCGGACGAAGCGCGCATCTTCGCGAAGAAAAAGACGAAGAGCGATCGTAAAAATGAAAAGAAACAAAAAAACAAAAAAAAAAGACAAAAATGTCGAGAGAATGCGAAAGAGCAAGACATTTTTCAGGCCGTGCTATTTGTGATGCTTCGTATATTTAAAAATGCGTTCGTACGATTAAATGCCACGTACACATACATCTTGGGAGGAGAAGGATGAAAAGGAGTATGAAACAAAAAAAAACAAAAAAAAGTTGATAGAACAAGGTACGTAAGGGTAAATTATTTTTCAGTTGACGATATTTGTGATTTTTCATAGATTTTAATACGTATTCGTACGGATAAACTATAAGCAATACGCTCGATATACACGCTAATTAATAATAGCAGGTGCGTGTTACGTTGTTGCGTCGTCGTTGATATTAATTTATAGATGTATATATATACACAATACAACGTATATGAGTGTAAGATGAGAATACGCGAAGATAAAAATAGATGTATATATGTATTTATAGATGTATATAAATATAGTTTTACGAGTTCCACGAGAGTTAAGTAATAAATGCCGAACGAGTTATTAACTGTTCGTTATAACGCGTGAATGTTTCATGCGAATATGCAATGGAGTACGGTGAAATACGCAAATGAGACCCACATGGAAGAATTTAATTAGGCTAAAGAAAATGCGTGGTGAGAAACAAAAAAAACTCAAATTTCGACAAAGTCGAACACTTTTTTGTTTCTCCTTTTTTTTGTTTCGCTACCGTTATCAATTCTCATCAGTATTGATATCCACCGTTTGCCTCGGCGTCGCCACCGCTACCAGATGGGTAACCTCCTCCGCCACCGCCACCTCCAGAGCCGAAAGCCCCGCTGCTCGGTCCTCCGGACGAATATCCGCCGTTACCACCGCCTTGGCCACTTCCACCATTGCCAGCATCGCCGAAACCACCGCCAGGTCGTCCTGATGGGTAGCCACCCGCTCCTGCAACGTCGTCGGTTATTTATCGTCTCTCGTGTGGCGCTCTCTCGGTGCCTCCACCGTTTTCAGCACTACCCAGCGCGAATACGTATACACAAACATCCCTGTATGTAACACGAGGGAGCCCCAGTCCCCCCTCCTTCGTGCCTTTACGCGGTGATTTAATTTACCTCGATATACATTCGTTATGCGAACCTCCCATAACTCAACCCCTCTCTTACCCTCTCTATCTCTTTCAACCCTCGACCCTCTCCCTCTATCCATGCTACGAGAGTCGACGCGGAATCGCCTCAAAGTTTTCGGGGGACCCCGATACAACCGACTAGGGAGACTGTATATCTCGTGTTTGCGAATGGATCGGCCGGGTCGTGAACGGTTGAACGATCCGGAAAATTCATTCGTACGTCATTGCGCATTCCCCCCTCCCCCTCCTCGGGGCCCGATGCACCCGAGATGAAGATTTAATGTTTCAAGTAACCTACCGCGAAGCCTTGTTTTATTACTGACCATTTCCAGACGAACTGCCGGCTCCCCTGAAGCTTTCCGCACCTCCACCGGATGGTCCACCCGAGGGATAGCCACCATTACCACCACCACCGCCGGCAGATCCACCGAAACCACCCCCGTTACTTCCACCGGCGTTTTGGCCCGAAGAGAAGCCTCCGCCGTGGCCCGAGGCACCACCACCGCTCGGTCCACCCGACGAGTATCCACCATTGCCACCACCACCGAAACCAGTGCCTCCCGATGGTCCTCCGGACGGATAGCCACCGGCATTGCCCGAACCTCCGCCGAATCCACCGCCACCACCGCGATTGTTTCCAGAAAATCCGGTATCGCCCGATGGTCCACCCGAGGGATAACCCCCATCGCCGCCACCCGGACCACCCGAACTGTAGCCACCCTCGCCGCCCCCGCCGGCGTTATTCGCCTCACCCTCGTATCTTATCTGCGGCTTGAAACCGTCCTGATCGGCCTCGTATTCTACTATCTGTTTTCTACCATCGGGCAATAGTACGTTGAACATCCCTTGTGCACGATCACCATCCCGACTCTCGGTCTGACCAAACTCCGTTCCCGTTTGGGCATCCTTTACCTCGTACATGAACTCGTACTTCGCTGGTTCCTGAGTGATGAAATATCAAAAATATGCTCTTATACATTGTCAATATGTATATTGACAAAATATTGTTTCTTATTATATTTATGTAACTGATGGATGGATATTTCGAACCATTAACTTTGTTTCCGGATAAATGGGATTGTTTCCAGATTATTCTATTGATATGGAGTGATTCCAAGTTTAACAAAATGAATAAAAGGATTCTTACGTTACTCTCTTCGCCCTGCCCTCCGGGTCTTCCGCTTCCATAACCCTCGGCTCCACCATCAGCACCACGACCGAATCCACCTGCGCCACCATTACCACCTGGTCCTCCGGAAGGATAACCCGCACCCCCACCCTGTCGATCGTCTCCAAGAGGTCCAGCTGCCGGTGGCCCATAGCTAGTCGATGGTCTACCACCACCATTACCACCTCCTGCATTGAATCTGCCCCCGCCGTTTCCACCATTACCACCTCCAGCGTTCGGTGCTCCATAACTGCTCGAAGGTCGACCACCGTTATTTCCACCATTATTACCGCCGCCGAATCCGCCGGGTCTATTTCCTCCACCTAGTCCATTTCCACCACCGGGTGCACCGTAACTGCTAGAAGGTCTTCCACCCCCGTTGCCACCCTGTCCACCTTGGGGACCATTGCCACCCCCAGGTGCTCCGTAACTGCTCGATGGTCGTCCGCCTCCGTTGCCACCCTGTCCACCTTGAGGACCGTTACCACCTCCAGGCGCTCCGTAACTGCTCGAAGGTCGTCCACCCCCGTTACCACCCTGTCCACCTTGGGGACCGTTTCCACCCCCAGGCGCTCCGTAGCTGTTTGATGGTCGTCCACCTCCATTGCTTCCCTGTCCACCTTGGGGACCGTTTCCACCTCCAGGCGCTCCGTAACTGCTTGAAGGTCTTCCACCGCCGTTACCACCACCGAAAGCAGGAGGTGTATAACTATCCGAGGGCCTTCCACCGCCGTTACCGCCCCCACCACCACCACTACCACCACCTCCGTTGCCTCTAGGTCCCGAACCACCTCCGTTTCCACCTCCAGACGGCGATCCACCACCGAATCCTGGTGGTCCGTACTGACTCGAAGGTCCGCCACCACCGCCTCCTCCACCGCCACCACCGCCTCCTCCACCGCCACCTCCACCTTGTCCACCCCGACCCGGTGGAAGATAGGAGTTGACGGGCGGTTCCGGCCTTGCGAGGACCGCAACCAGCACCGTGGCTGTTAGCAACAACTGAGAAAGAAACAATTTTTTTAACAACCCTTTCCCATAAACAAACAGAAAAAAAACGTTGCTACTGCAAATTTATCGATCCCAACTCACTTTGAACATTATTATCGGTAAATACGTAAATCTACTTTTGTTTTTCACATATATAAAATATATTATTCGTGACTTCAAGTTTCGTAAACTTCTCCTATCGTACTATCACCGACCGAGTACAAAATTTAGCAAACTCAAATTCGTCGCTCTTAATCTCTATCCACCCGGCAGCTAGCTGCTGGAGTGGTTTGCCGCGAATGACAAACCTGGATACCTCTAATCCGCTTTATATATATTCGAAACTAGGCACACACACGTAACACAATCAAACTCGATACGTGCAACACACGTACACGTAACACGCACATGTACACGAGGCATCTCGCGTATCCCTATGTTTCGACGAGACAGGCAGACAGACGCAGGGGCAAACCGCGTCAGAGTGAAGATTCTAAATCATGGATTTAGTGCAAAAGGGGGGAAAGATTTATCCATGAATAACGCTTGTAAGCGTGTGTCACAGCGGTGAATCCTGGTATCGGTGACGACGACGACGAGTACAACGACCAACTGAAATCGTACGGAAAGGTGGGGGTAGTGGCTGCGTTAGAGGGGAAGAGGAGATCTCTGCCTCGCATCATCACATATACATGTAGCTATGCCAATGCTCCTGCTAAGTCTCTCTCGAGAAGAGGATCCTAGTAGCATCCTCGAGATAACGAGAGTGTCTACCTCTCTCTTTCTCTTTCTCTACGTCTACTTTAGCAAGCACAAGCGAGTCGTCTATTTTCGTACATCAGAGTCGAGTAACATAGAACACACGTCAGAACCAACGTGTATTCTCCGTCTTACGTGTGTCTCTGTGTACATACTATTGGAGTGCGCATAGTCGCGCAAGTGTGCTCGCGATTCACCATCCGGCATCGGTACCCGAACCGATTGGTGCTATCCAATCCCCGCACAGCTTCTGTTACATCCTATTCCTCGCTTCTACCGATCCTTCACGATTCGCACAATCTCGTCATACCCACTTTGGCTATTACAACGAATTGTGCGCGAATATATTGTACCTGTATGTGGAAAACTCGAGCGTAGATAGTCTCTAGCAAGCGAAGACGAGAATTCTGTAGACATCGGAGACAAACGTGAAGAGCATCGGCACGTTAAGGACGTTTCGCATTTGTATACTTTATCCTCCATTTATTTGCAATCTCCTTCTATATAGATTTATCTATAACATCGAGACGTTGTCTATGATACAAGATATTCTTTTAAATATTCATGTAAGCTTGGTCCCCACGGTCTCAGACTTGTTTGTAAAACTGCATTTACGTATACGTTTTTATTAAATTTTTGTTGACACGCGTGTTAGCACGGCGCAATAACAGGGAAATAACAACAAAAATACGGAACTAACTTCAACAAAGTCATAAACAAATTTTGTTAAATATAATTGTATTCAAATCTCTGTAACTTGAGATAAAAATGTATATTTCATTTCAGATTTCTCGCAGTATCTGAGGCTACTTGCTAGGATTTCCCGGCTGGGGTACACTGTTGTTTTACGGAAAACAAATAAACTTCAATTCCATCTTTTTTATATCCTCTGGATATATTTATGATATGAAAATATTGCACATATATATGTTTGTGCATATGTATATACTTATATATAAATGTGTAATATATAAACGACTAAGAGCAATGTGTACTCGACTACCGTAAAGTTACTTGAACCGGAGATCGAGTGTAACACTCTATAATATCTTGGAAGGAATCGAGGGGGTGCTTTTCTCTCTCTCTCTCTCTCTTTCTCTTTCTTTCTTTCCTCCCTCCCTCCCTCCCTCCCCCCTCTCTCACGTGTATCAAGTATATCACGACGAGGACGCCGACGACGACGACGAGAGGATGCGGCGTTGCGAATCACTTTCGCAATACACGTAGTAATACAGGCTGCCGTCCGCTTTGACTCACTTATGTTCGATTATAGATACTCGGGATGGAGTAAACGCCGATTTTCCACGTGTATGTGAACACACGGCCGTTTATACGCGCGTGTACGTACACATGGTTGCGCGTGCACAGGGGTCACCTCACGATCTTCTCGTTCATGGAGATCGAGATCGGTGGATATGCGTGCGAGAACGCTGTTTCGTCGTACCGAAGAAACATTTGGAAACGTGATCGCGATCGAAATTGACGTTTGATCGAGAACTTCAATCTATCGTCTCGTTTTCTTGTTATTCTTTTCTATTTCTCGCTCTTTCTCCTTCTCAACATATATACGCGTGTACGCGTGTGTTTATCGAATTGTACACGTACGTGTTTTGTACAATTCGATGAAATTTGCGATATCTCAATTTTCCTTTTTCCACACGAGATGAGAGTTATTTGCGACATTGCCGTTGCTCAAATTTCCGAAATAAATTTTCACGTTTCGTATGAGAAACTTTAACGACAATTTAATTTATCCCGTTGGCTATATTATCAGAACTTCGAGCTCGAGGGTCGCGTTACTATTATCCGGCTAACCAATAAAATTTTAAATGAATTCATTATTACGGTTATTAGTATTGTTCTTAATTTTTTTTTTTTAAAGAATGACAAAATATTTCTCGTCTCAGTTTCCTCGATATCGTATTATATTTTGGGCCTTTACATCGTCTCTTTATTCTCGTACCTCCGAAGGATTAAATGAAAAAGTCATCGTCTTGTAATGTACTCTTACATCATCGCGTCAAGCATATCGTTCTTTTGAAGACTGTGTATTATATATATATTATATATATAGTATAATGTAATATAGAAGAAAACGAGGTTGTGCTTCGCGCAACAACGATATTCGTGTGTTTAAGATGCAAATTAGTCGGACGCTGCACCGGAGAGGAGACGAGATGAGTGCCGGCGGTATATACAACCCCCTCGCGACGCGCTTACGTTGCGAACTCTCGAACCATCACCTGTCTATCTTTACCGTTATAAGACAAGCCGCGAAGCTAAAAGGACCCGGAGGGATTCAGGCATCATTCAATTCTTCTTTTCTCCTTCGTTGAGTGATATGTTTTCTTTCTTTTTTGTTCCTTTTTCGTTCTCTTTGTTGTCAAAAGTGAAAACGATAACTTAACCCCTCCCCCTCCTCGTTGCGCCACTTGCTCGAACGATCTCGCCCCTCTCCCCTTCCTGCCGGCCCAGTTCTTGGACAAATCGGCTTGTCAAAAAATTGGATCTTCCTCGTGCAATATAAATTAGGTGGAAAGAACGCAAGTTTACGAAGAAAAAACGAGACTTTATTTTTACGATTAGACGAAGATCGTAAAAAATAACTAATAATTTTAACAATGGGAAAGATATTTCGATGGGAGAGACGAAGAAGAGGAGAGTGAGATAATAAGAAATTTCTATTCGAACACCTACTTTGTGAAATCCGTCCGTGCCGTATTGCATCTGCGATGCATCGAAGATGCATCGTGTGGGATGCTTTGCCTTCCCTCTCGCATATCGGCCCTCTCGAAGCGATCTATACGATGCAGCATAGTCTCTCTCTCTCTCTCTCTCTCTCTCTCCCTTGCTCGCTCGCTCGCGAATTGCATCACGCGGACACTTTATTGAAACTCCACTTTCTATGAACACAGGAGCGAGATAGGGCGAAAAGAGAAATGAAAGAAAAAGAAGAGAAAGAAACGACGAGGAATCGAATAAAAAACTGGAGCACCGGGGAATGCGAGAATCGAGGGTCGATGCGCGAAGAGTGAGCTAAGTTTATCAGCTCGTTCTTCGTATATCGATGTCATATCGCTCGCTCTCTGTCGTACCGTTTACAATTCTTCCTTCTACATTTTTTTTCCATTTTTAACCCACGCTTTTTTCAACTTTTAATTATTTTCTTAAATCGTAAAATTAAAATTTGTCTAATTAATCTTTTTCCTTGATTTAATTCTTTTTTCCTACTTTCGTTATTCTGTCATTTTCCATTTTTCTTATTTGTGACACGTACGAATCGTTATAGCGGAATATATGGAGCGAGCACGATCCGTACCGCATCGAACTCATACGATTGTGACATCCCATCGCGGATCTCTCTCTCTCTCTCGCACGTATACGTTCGAATGCTTTTTACCTCGCCCCAGCTCGTCTCTCGTCTTGAAACTCTTTCGTACGTTTCGTCGCAACGAACAATCGGCAATACTTCACAAGGATATCACACGTGTAATAATCCTTGTCCCGTGATATTTTATAACAAGCCCGACGAATGACTGTAGGTGGTGGCTGGTAATGAGGCCACCATTCCCATCCAATCCTTATTCTTTTTTACCTTTTTTTCTTTTTGAACTCTTCCGGTATCGTCCACAAGTACTACAATCATGCGCGTGCACACATAGATCAGTCTCTCTTGTTACATAGACGTACTTTGTCATTCATTGTTATTATAATAGTCTTGCTTGCCATCTTTCGTCACCTTTTTTTTCTTCCTCCTCCCTCCTTCTCTCTCGTTCAGTGACGACGTGTTAATCATTAATCATCGATCATCATTATTATTATCCGCTCGGCACGAACGATGGACGAAAAATCGTTCCGGAGCAATTTCAGGCTGGTGAACGTGGTATGAGTGGCTGGTGAAGAAGGAGGAGGAGGAGGAGGAGGGAGGCTGACATGCATGACACGCTCCCGTCGCTCCTATCACATATATTCATGCATTATAGCGCAAGAATAACGAGAAGATACGTAGCACATAGAGAATATCCTCTTCTTGTTTGTATATTTTATTTTTCGTATTTGTTTTTTGCTTTTCTCTTTTCTTTTTATTTGTTCTTGCTCCTCGATGCGATGTATGTATTTATGCAATCACGCGGGTCTTCATGTGATCTAATTTAACGGTGGTACATCGATCTCTCCCAATCGTTTGCTCCATATATATTCGTATGGATACACATATATATATATATATATTCGCGTATGTCGCAAACGCGCCATATATATACATATATGTGTGTATAAAGGGAGAGAAGAGCTGATGCTGCCTCCCGGAGTCTCGTTCGTTTTTCGCTTGCGACACCTCTTCCATCCGTATTACTTTACGCTTTCGTGATACACTTACGTGCATCTATATATATATAGGTTTAAACTAGATGGGAACTATAAATAGTCGCGATTTTACCAGGTTGGTTGCATTATACCGTTGAACGCGACACACGTCGCTCGTAGAGGCGAAGAAAACGCAATATCTTCTCTTTACGTACGTTGAGACATTTTTTTTCGTCTTCTTTTTTGTTCGTATTTAAGACTAGACCGACGAAAGAAAGGTAAAAATAGAAGAAGAAAAATCGTCGAACAAATTGAATTTATCTACGTTATTTTCGTCGGGCGAGATACGGCTTGTTTTTCAAAACTGTGCGATTTTTTTATTCGTTTCTTCTTCTTGTTTTTTTTTTCTTCTTTCTATTTTCGATTCGAACGCATTTTATTTCGTTCGAGTGGAATGTCGAACGACATTTTTCTTTTTATTTCTCGATGAATCGTTCGAAATCGGGACGAGTATTTGAGAACCATTTGAACAACTTTGTTGGGAGATGAATTTATTTTTTTCAATCAAAATGCGTGGCGTGAAAATTTATTGCGAATCGTTTGAAAATGAAATGGCGTTCGAGCTTTCATTCCCTCGTCAGTCTCTTCACTCCCAACATCCCCGCCTCTTCCTGCTTGTTGTCACTCTCCCTCTCTCTCTCTCTCTCTCGTTCGTTCGTTGGTTTGCTTTCACTCACCGGCGGCCATATGTAATGTGTACTCTCGAAAAACCCTTGGACCGTTGTCCACTTGGAAGAAAAGTACATATTGCACAGTGAGGGGGGGGGGGGAGGAAGATTGAGCGTTACGAACGACGAGTCACACGGTTCAACGGTTAGAAAGAGAAAATAGGAGGGGATAGCGTCAGTGGCAATGCATATACGAGTGGCGACCTCTGTCGAGTGTAGCGTGCAACAACTGTAATCCCTTCCCCTTCTGAACTCGCTACCGCTCACTCGTTCTATCTCTTTCCCTCTCCCTGTCTCTTTCTCTTTCTCTTCTCTCCCTCACCCTCTCACTCTGTCTCTCACTCTTTCTTTCTCTCTCCGTCTCTTTCTCACTCCCTCTCTCTCTCTCTCTCTCTTCCTTTCTCTCTTTCTCTCTTTCTCCCTGATCGATTGTTCCATGCTCTCGGAATTGGAAATGAGAGTGCACCATGCAACATATACATATATATATATATATATATATATATATATATGTACGTATATGTGTATATATATATATATATATATATATACACATTTATTTGACCGCACAGAATGTCGGGCAAACCTTATTTCCGATTTTCGAAAAGCACACATCGAGAAAACTGTCGAGAAGAAGTTGCACACTCCGCCATCAGGGGGTGCGGGTGCAAGAAATATGCGAAAGAATCGCAAGCTCTCGAAGTATTCGTCGAACTTCTTTGTTTCTTTTTTTCTTCTTTTTTTTTTCTTTTCTTCATATTCGTGTCTCAAAAGGTTGGTAAAAGATAAAAATTGCACCTCCGGGGTGTTCGCTTCATGAAAGGGCCCTGACGTATCCGGAGCAGTCTGATGTGTCAGATAAAAGTTCCTCTGGTGGGTCACGTTTCTTCGCTTTGCCAGGCGCGTCTCTCTCTCTCTCTCTCTCTCTCTCTCTGTCTCTCTCTCTCTCCCGCATTTGCATCGACGTCTATTTCTACATACTGACTACTAGCCACACGATTTACATATCTTTTATGGAAATATAGAAGGGGAATTTTTGCGATCCGCTGGGTTTTCATTTTCATCGAATCGCCACATTGATATTTAATTTTATTATATTATTATTATTATTTCAATTGTTAACAACTTATATAAACCTTTCGGGATTTTACGCTCCAATCCCTTTATACCTTTTTCGTTAGCCCTTTCAATTGTTAGCGTGTATAAACCTTACGGGATTTTACGTTCCAATCCCTTTATACCTTTTTCGTTAGCCCTTTCCTTTCTGTCCTTCGCGCAGATCGCTGCACTGATAAGCACTGATAACCGGTCACCGCACCAAGTATTGGCACCGTGAAATGGCCCTTAACCTTAGTCATCACCGAAGCCGTCACACAACCGCGTATCTATCGTAGTTGGTCTCCCTTTTTATAATTATTTTATTAATTTTAATAAATTTGTGAAAGTCACTCGACATTGTATTTTCAAATATCGATACGATCGGGAACATTTTTTGCCAATATTTTCATCCCGGTAGATAAGTCACAAATACACGTTTCCTTGATCAGTCGATAGGATAAACCTTAATTCGAAAGATCAATTTTACGATGTAAATGTTAAATCTGTCAAAAATAAAATTCCATAATTTTGCGAAGATTTTTCGTCTTATTTCAAGAAACTTTAATTAGTACGATTCGTTGCGACGTTGAAACGAGGTCAAGCTTGGCGATTATCCTAAAACAGTATTTCATTGTTCAACGCGGTGAAAATTCATTTCGCTGATATTGAGATTAAAATTCATAAGATTTTTCGTTCTTTAATCATTATGAAAAATGTAAGGTCTCGCGTATTTTCTGTGATATTAATTTTATTCCATTAATATAATGCAACGAAAATCAGGAGCTTCGAATAAAATAAAAATTCGAACAAGTTTCTTTCATGAATTATTATGTAACATCGTATACGACTCCCACAATCGTACGGATAATTCATTTTTATTTATTTTTTCTTCTGTAAAAAAAGTAAATTCATTAATCAAAGTCCCAACGGATTTTTTAAAAATTATTCAAAAATGAAGGATACAAATTTTATAAAATAATAACTAAACAAGCTCAAACACAGATAGTTCCAGCTGACAATAAAATGCGAACGTTATTTATTAATAAATAAATAAAACAAACAATATTTTATTCACTTATCGAAAAAAACAATGTATCCTTTCGTATTTTTTATTTATTACAAAAAGTACGAATCTCCATTTAATAAATAAAAAAAAGTTCGTATAAAAATAAGAACTTTCGGGTTGGCAAGTTTCATAAAATGGCCTGTCACCGATATCGATGAGAACAAAGACGAGACGCGTCCACGTACGGGAGGACTGATGCGAGAAAGAAAATAAAAAAGGGAAGCGAACATTCACCGAAAGAAAAGAGTGACGGAATAAGAAGGACAAGGGAGGGCGACAAAGAGAAAACCTCGAAAAGTTTGTGGGAAAAGCGGGAGGCATTGCTCAAAACTTTGTCACGAGCGAACTTCTCGAAGGCCCCTTCTCCTCCCTCACTCTCTTTCTTTCCCGCATTTTTTCCATCCCCCTCCTCCCTTTTTCAGCGTCATCCCCCGTTCAACCGTCCGTTTTTGCTCCCATATCTTCTCGCGCCATTTGTACGTTCCTCCGTTTCTTTTTTTATTCCTTTCCATCGTTCTTATTTTCTCTCCTCACGCCGTCAGTGACGCGCGCCCGAAGGTATACGCGAGCGTGCGGTCAGAAACACAAGAAACGTGTGAATACAGAGGACGATTTTTCTCCCCACGTTTTCTTTCGTACCGGTCTCCGCCGGTCGGAGCTTTTTCTCCCTTCTTCGCGTCCTCCCCGAGCTTTCCGCAGCGTTCGTGAGGGAGTGATAAAATACTCGAAACACGCATTTATAACTGTCGTCGTTGTCGTCGTCGTCGTCGTCGTCGTCGTCGTCGTTGTCGTTCCTTTTCCTCCTCCTCCTCCTCCTCCCTCGTGTGCAAAGCGAAGCCGCGGGGAGAAAGGGGTGAAAAAGCTCTCAGCATGTTTCATTTATGCGCGGGGAATGGAAGAGTTACTGCGGTAAGTACTCGTCTCGTCGGAAATGCTCGTCCACGAAAAGAGTAACCAGGTGAAAAAAAAAAAAAACAAAAAAAAATTACGCAATTCTTTTGTTTTTTTCAACACAACCGCCTGGAAACGCCCTTTGTTTTGAAAAATAAAATGTGTATAATAATGTTGAAAAAAGAATTCAGTAGTGTCCTGGCCGTTGTCAGGGGACGCTCTTCACAAATTTGAAAAAATGTCATTCCCCTTTTTCGCAGAATCCAATTGTTCAAACTTTGACGATTTTTTAAATTTTTAAACTGTTTTTCTTATAAACAATTTTTTTTACTTGGCTGAACTTTTGTTTATATTAATATGTTTATATTCACATACACCGGGAGCGAGAGGTACATGGTCGGCATGCGGATCTGGTGATCACAGAAGTTAAGCAGCACTTCGTGCGGCCAATACTAGGAGCGGTGACCGCTTAGCTGTGCACCGATTGGTGCGTCGAATTGCTTAGCGCGGGAGGTGTCTAGTTCTTCCGTCTAACAATAAGTGTTTTCCTTGCAAGACTATTAGACTACGGTGGGTAGGGTCGACTGTATCTGACATCAACCTTCTAAAGCCCCCCCCCCTCTTCAAGGCGATTGTGGTGCAATGGAGCAAGGTGTCAACCAAAGCAGTCGGAAAGTTAGGTTAGGTGAATACAGTGCGAGTGGAACAGAAGTCGGGAAAAAGGGTTTCGTAAGAACCCGAAGAGGGTGCAGTTTGGTAACAATGAATAAAAATATATATATATATGAGGGATTCCACGCCAGATCAAACACCATTTTGTCTTACCATCTCCGATTTTTTTGAAAATTTTTTATACTCTAGTATTGGTTGAAAAGGGCCTCCACGATTTTTTTCAATTTTTTTTGTTGAACTATTTTCAAGATCTGGATTTTTCAAAAATTACGTTACTTTTTTTTTAACGTCCCATAACTTTGCGAAAAATGAGCCAAACTGGGCGTTTTTTTTGAAATTTTTCTTTTTGAACACACTTTTTATAAAAAAATATGGAATAAAATTTTCAAACCGTATTTCTATAAGATTTTCAAGTTTCAAGTCTAAATTGTTGATTTGCAAAAAACACGTACTGATCGATTTTCTGGATTTTTTTTTGTGAAAACCTATCAGTTATTCCACACCTTTTAAGACTAGTTGGATAATGGGATAACGATGGGATCTATTTTTTTTCGATTTTTCAATTTTCCGATTTTAGTTATCCGTATTGAAAAATATC
>JAPYZT010002754.1:0-10616 GCA_030522965.1 Tryphoninae sp. A BG-2022a
ATAAAATAATAAAAATAAAAACAATTAATTAATGAATGATTATTCCCTCGCTAATTACAATCATAAATATTTATCAACCAGTAATAATCATAATTCGAACAATAAATATGACCCATAATCAACAATTATAGATTATTTATTATTTCCCATAAAATCTATATTATTTTTTATTTTTACTTTTTATTCTTACTCTCTATTTTTTATTTTTTATTTATATGCTCCATATCCATACATGTATATATCGAAGAGGGCAGCGAACAGCAGCACGGTGTATCAAAAAAGGCGAGAGGGCGAGGAAAACCCCCCGCGGAGTTTTGTCGGCTACCTGGGCTACCTGACCAAATCATCTCTCTCTCTCTCTCACTCTCACACACACATACAAACACTAGCAACCAGCAACACGGGCCGCCTGCAGGGACTCCCCGTTGTACCAGAGCATCCATCATCGTGGGGACCACCTCCGGTGACACACAACTCCGATGAGATTAACGCCATTACTGTCTTCCTCTTTCGCGTGTGCCACTAAGTATAGAACACTACACCCTCTCTCTTTCTCTCTTACCTATCCATGTATACTTTTGCGTGACGTATGGCTATACATCACCGCGCTTTTGTGGCTTCCTCTCAATTTTCTTCTCTACTCTATCGACCCTTTATGCATATCAAAGATTCTCTGCAGGTATAAACTTTTTCTTCTTTCCTTTGGTCAGAAAATAATGAAGATTCGTAAATAGTTTGATAAAACACTAGACGGATCATTGATAAGAAAATAGGGAAATAAAAAGTGATAAGAAATCGATAAATCTCAAACTAGTCATCTCCGATGACCCAAGCGTCGATAAGATCCTCGTAATAATTCGATGAAACCGTGATAAGCACCGTTGGTACAATAGCTGTTTCCTCGATTAGACTCTGATAAGAATCCTGATGGGCTTTGATTACACAAAATTCGCTCAAGTTGATTAACACCAAATACAACGTCTGCAATTTTTGATCACGCTCTAATAATAATAATAATAATAATAATTTGAGAAATCAACAAAATTAAATTTAAAAAGTATTTCTCATTTTTGTTATTTGAATCATTATTCGAAGTCGAACCGTTATCCACCCGATCGAACAATTTCGCCAACATTCCCGTACTCTCTCGATAATGATTTCGCGGAAATCTCGAAAAAATAATTGCGCCGCGATGTTTTTTTTCGCATAAATTATCTTGAGAATCTTTCGTCGGTTCGAGAATTTCACAAAGTTTGCAGATATATAATATATATATATGTGTATATTCGCGTGACGCCCACGAAGAGTAGAAACGTGCCCGACATGCACGCACACGCGTACGTAGGTACACGACGCGGGAGAACACTCGGTGCGGTCTTTTATCACCGGACAACCGAACGAAGCGCTATACACAATTCGCGTAATAATCCCAATTACGAATTTAACGCGTTCACGTGCTCCTCGGCCTCTTCACTCTCTCTCTCTCTCTCTCTCTGCTTTTTCCCCCTCCCCCTTTCCCGCCCATATACACGCGTGTGCGCGAATGAGCCTCGTCGAATCGAGGAAAGAATCGAAATTTTCTCTTATTTTTGTTGTTGTTTCTTTTTTCATTTTGTTTTCTTCGACAGAGAGGATTTGAGTAAGAGGGAATTCCCTTTGGTCAAAGAGACCCTCCGCGTGTCGGACTGCCGCGAGCCCAACAACCGACAGAACAAAAGATTTACGGATACGCATTTTGTTCCGCGTTTTCTCTTCGCGAGTTTAAGACGAGATCTTTCTGAAATTTTCCATCTTTCGTTCCCTGTGCATACACGTACGTTTTATGTACTTTTACACTTCTTTTTTTTTACGGATAAACGTTTTGTCCATCGTTTTTAAATACATAAGATTCTAGTCGATCCTGATAACTATGGGGACAGCTAGAGAATTTTCTGGAAATTTTCTTTGTTTCTTCTTTTTTCAAACTATTTAAAAAAAATCAATAACAATAATAACAAATCTTTCTTAGAAGCAAAATAAATTATATGAATTTTGTATTTATAAACAATCTATGTACCTTCTAATAAAATTTGTTATTATTAATATTATTATTATTAATATTATTATTATTGATATTATTATTATTATTATTATTATTATTATTATTATTATTAATTTTATTATTATTGTTTCTTTGGAATAAAATTTCGTTTTCATTATTATTATTATTATTATTTATTGTAATTTATTTTATCTTGACAATAAATAATAATAATAATAATAATAATAATAATGAAAAATATGATAGAAAAATATGAATAATGTTTTTCTTTTTTATTAATGTTTATATTTTTCACTATCTTCGTGTTATATACTTCCCTAGGCTATTATTTACGTCCATATACCACGAAGTGCGCACATACGCCTTTACATATCTTACGTACGTCTCGTTGCCGTTTTTTTTCTCCTCCCCTGACGATGATTGATCGACTCACCTTTGTCTCCCGATAATGAGATTCCGGTTTGCTCCCAAGACGCTCCTTTTACACCTGTGCGACTCCGCGTCGATCCCCAGCGTGCGCGCGGTTCTCGGTCTCTCTGATCTGACGGGACTTCTTCATTCGACGAGGCCCACGGGGCGCGCGAGAGAGCGTCAACCGGATTGATATAAAACAAAAAAGCTAAAAAAAGAGAGAAGAAAAAAAAACGAAAGAACAAAAACAAAAGAAAACGAACGAGAGAAAACCGAGTGCGACGAAAACAAAAACAAAAACACAAAAAAAAAAAGCCGTCGTATATATCTAATACTCGAATCGAATCGAACTTAACGCGCCGCGGACTCTCACGAAACTTCGGTCGTCGTTGATTTATCGAAATATTATTATTTTTCATTTTTGTTTTTTGTTTTGTTATCTTGATTTATTTTCTTTTATTTTTATACCGCCTTCTTTTTTTCGTCGCGTGTTCATTTTTAATGCGACACGTTCCGTCCTTTCGCTCCGATAATAATAATAGAAAATTTATAATGATCCGTAGAGGTGCGTGAACCGATCGCCCTCTCCCTCTCACCTCTCTCTCTCTCTCTCTCTTCCCACCTACCGTTCCTCTTTATCCCGTGTTGAAACGAGGAACGTGAAACGCGTGTCTCCTCTCTTTAGATATTTTCGTGAAAGGCAGAGAAACAGAGAGAGAGAGAGAGAGAGAGAGAGAGAGAGAGGTTCCTATAACTTGATAACGGTTTTTTATTTTTATAATTCATCGTTAAGAAAGTTAAAGAAGAGGAGGGAGGGGGGGGGAGGGGGGGGGGGTATGATTAACCATTCTTCGATTGTGTAAAATAACTACAAAATTTAAACGAATAAAAATAATTTATTCCTGGTGAACCGATTAATGTATTTAAATTGCAATTTTTTTCAATCAACATGAAAATTTACAAATTTACTCATTTTTTTTTTCCAAATGTTGACAATTTCGGTAAGAAATATATTTTTTGTTTAAAACTCGTTGTTTTTGTTGTTGTTGTTTAATTAAGTAAAATTAATAAAATTGCATAAAACGTTATAACTGTCGAGAATAACTGTTTTATTATGCGGGAGCTGTAGAAGAGTACATGTGCGAGCATCAGCGTGACAATGGATATATATATATGTATATATTTATATACAATATATATATGAAGGGTGTACGTAGAGCTTGAAGACCTTCGGTGCGCGCGTACTCAGGCAAGCGTGGAACATTTGACGGTTGCCTGTCAGAGTGTCAGCCAAGCCCATCCTCTTTTACAACGTACTAGAAAATATTCTAATTGCCCCCCCCCCCCATTTCCCCGAACCCCCTCTCCCTGCCCTGAGACAGAACGTTGTTCGTTTTTTTTCAACAATTTTTTTTTTCTCTTTTTTTTATTATCATTTTTTTTTTCATTCCTATTTCTCTCCCATGTGCGACTCCTCGTCGAGAACTTCGTCATACATGGCCAAGCATTGTACAATTTTTAATTACGAAAATTCTTCGTCGCCTTATAGGCATTCGCGAATATTCCTGGAAATTTAATTTTTTGTCGATCTCACTCTCGTTGACGATAACGGGGAAGAAAACACAATGATTATTCGTCGAATAGGAAAGCCCGAGAGACGAACAGTAATTAGTGGAAAATAGTTTTGATTCTTCTTGTTTTCTTTTTAATAAATGAAAGATTGTGTTATCGATGATAAGGGTAATAATTTATTTCATTTCATTAGAGCGAGTTTAGGTCAGATTTTATTCAATTTATTTCGCAAATGAGCCTCGTTTATTCGCGATGTTTAAATCGGTGCTATACTCGCGTATCGTAACCTCGTGATGTCAGTAATTTCACTTAAGTTTTGTAATTTTAACGATGTCAGTGATCTTACTAATGTATGTAATTTGTGTAATTCGACTTATTTTAGTAACGTCGGTGATGTTTGTAATTAAAATCGTTTTAAATATCGCAGTTCGTTTTAGTTAACGCGTGTTTTTTTTTTCATTACTTCGATCAATTTTATTGGTTTTAATTATTTAATTTCTTTCGATTACTTGATTAATTTTTTTCGATTATTTAATTAATTTCTTTCGATTATTTATTTAATTTCTCTCGATTATTTAATTAATTTCTTTCGATTATTCAAATAATTTCTTTCGATTATTTAATTAATTTCTTTCGATTATTTAATTAATTTCTTTCGATTATTTATTTAATTTCTCTCGATTATTTAATTAATTTCTTTCGATTATTTAATTAATTTCTTTCGATTATTTAATGAATTTCATTCGATTATTTAATGAATTTCATTCGATTATTTAATTAATTTCTTTCGATTACTTAAATAATTTCTTTCGATTATTTAATTAATTTCGTTCGATTATTTAATTAATATCTTTCGATTATTTAATCAATTTCTTTCGATTATTTAATTAATTTCTTTCGATTACTTAATTAATATCTTTCGATTATTTAATTAATTTCTTTCGATTATTTAATCAATTTCTTTTTTTTTGTTTATAAATTTCACACAATTTTTCTATTTTCTTTGTCTTTTATTATCCTTACATCCTCGTCCAAGTGCGATTAAACAGGACAACACAATAGTCGGATAAAAAAAATCGATTTCATCCTCGAACAAATTTTATCGCTTTTCTCAAGATCGTTCGTCGCCCATCTCGTTACACACGAGGACGGACATTACGCAATTACAATCAGTAGAATTGCATACCATAGAATTTCTCGAAGAGACAACATTCCTAGAAATAATTCTTTTATTTCCTGCAAAGGCGCGCGTAGAAAAATTTAATGAAAAAAAAAAAAAAAAAAAAAAAAAAAAAAAAAAAAAAAAAAAAAAAAAAAAAGAAGAAAAAAGTCACGAGAGAGATAATAATAATAATAAAAATAAAAAAACAAGAAATAAAATAAAAGATTTGTCTCCGGTCGTAGAAAATATATGTACGAGAGGCGTCTATGTGGCGAGAAAATAACGAGGCGAATAACAGATAATTGTACAAATGGAGCGCCGAGAGTCCTGGGAGATATTCCACGACGTGTTTTCCGGTCGATAGAGACGTCAGGCTATGCACCCTCCACCACGCGTACGTTGGTAATCGATCTTCCTATAGAATCCTGTGGGAGCGGAATTTGAATTTCGTTTTTTTTTTCGATTTTTTTTCGTTTTTTCTTTTTTTTCCAGAACACTAAAGCAAACGTTTAAGGACACATTGCAAGTTCGAAGAAAAAAAAAAAGGAAAGGAAATTCGCAACGGCCGAGGACGAAAAAAAAAAATGACTGCGCGCAGCAGGTAGAAATCTGCATGCCTTTGCGCATCTTTTTTCCTCGGTGCCGAATTCTTCTCGGGAGAGACAATGGGGTGTGTAAAGTAGTAAAGCCCCCTGAGGAGATGTACCCGTGGCGTGCGAATCGTATTATCTTTCTCTCTGTGTCACGCTTTCGACTTTGAGAATGAATATTCTGTTTTTTTTTTTTCTTTTTTTTTTCTAGAACGCGTCACCTCGGATATTCTTTCGTTTCTTTGGCTCTGTCTGAAATCAAATTGTCCTCTTTTTTAATAATCTTGGGGTTTTTTTTTTTCAGAAAATATATTTTTTTAATTGTTTCTTTAAAACTTCATTGTCGTCGTTCAAATCGAAATGGAATCGATTCTGTTTTTTTTTCCTTTTTTTTTTCTTTTTATTTTGTTTTTTCTAGAACGCGTCACCTTGGATATTCTTTCGTTTCTTTGGCTCTGTCTGAAATCAAATTGTCCTCTTTTTTAATAAACTTGTGTTTTTTTTTTCAGAAAATATATTTTTTTTAATTGTTTCTTTAAAACTTCATTGTCGTCGTTCAAATCGAAATGGAATCGATTCTGTTTTTTTTCCTTTTTTTTTCTAGAACGCGTCACCTCGAATATTCTTTCGTTTCTTTGGCTCTGTCTGAAATCAAATTGTCCTCTTTTTTAATAATCTTGTTTTTTTTTTCAGAAAATATATTTTTTTAATTGTTTCTCTAAAATTTCATTATCGTCGTTCAAATCGAAATGGAATCGATTCTGTTTTTTTTTTCCTTTTTTTTTAGAACGCGTCACCTCGGATATTCTTTCGTTTCTTTGGCTCTGTCTGAAATCAAATTGTATTCTTTATTAATAATATTGTTTTTTTTTTCAGATAATATATTTTTTTTAATTGTTTTTCTAAAACTTCATTATCGTCATTCAAGTCGAAATGGAATCGATTTTAAAAATATTTTTAACATTTCAGTCCAGAAATTCATCGATTTTCATTTCGTTTCAACGATCGATTATTATTAAAAATATTTTTTCATAATATTTTTAGCCAAAAATATTGTTCGGTCTTTGTATTGTATTTATCTCTTCTTACTTACATTTTTTTTGTACTGTGGTTTTTTAAATTTTTTATTTCGTTCATTCCAACCTTCCAAATCTGAGAAATCAAATAAAAACGTAGGTGGGAATAAATGAAAATAAAACGAAAAACAAGACATCAAGGTTTCTGAGGATGACATGAAAAATCTTATACAGCTTTTTGTTTCAAAGCTGTGAGTGGAAGTGAGAATCGTAGAATCGTTTTTGCCACAAAAAATTGACTTGGGGAGAGGGAGAGAGAGACCGGGGAGGGGGGGGGGAGAAAATGACGAGACACCATTACGTAATATTAATGTTGGTTTGATAGAAGCCACGAGTCGCCCGAGGGTTGGACAGCGACCACTCGACGTTCGAAAATTGAGTAACGAAAAAGATTCGTATAGATTTATAGCCAACGAAGTAGCAGGTTGTTGTGACTCGTGAGTTCTCTAATAATACATTTTTTTCCCCATCTTTTACAAACTTTCTTACAAAAATTAACATCGATATTTTAATTTCCTTCACGATTATTAATTCCGACGAAAAATAAAGAAATCAAAAAATTTCTTTACTGTAAAAAAATATTTCGAATTGTTACAATTTATTGAAAAAAAAAAATAATAATAATTATAGCGTTAGACTCGATATGAAAAATTATTGTTTGATAAATCTCATGTTTCGCTGAACTGATCCTTCTTTGCTCATTGTCCCTTGTCTATCGAGCGTATCGCTAATCTCGTTTATTTACTATTTCGGCACGATACTTATTATCGAGATAAAAATTCCCAATGCCCTGTGTTATATATTTATATATTTCTATGTGTATATATAGGAGGGAGTCGGCTCGATTGATTGCATTGCAAGAAAGCCTTCAAAGCAAACAGGCTCCGGCTCTCTTTCCGTATCACCGATGCGACGGAAAAGACCGACGGACAGATGGGACGCGCTGTAATGCGTGCGTGCTACAGGTGCTCGCCACCAGGTCGCGCGAGATATCCTCTTTCTCTTTCTTTCTCTCGTCCTCTCTCTCCCTCTCTCTCTTTTGTGCAGATCCTGAAGGGACGGCTCTCTCTCTCTCTCTCTCTCTCTTTCTCCCTATATATAGCAGTGTGAACTGGTCCGAGTGGTCCCAGTACGCAGAGAAAGAGAGAAAGGAAGAGAGAGAGAGAGAGAGAGAGAGAGAGCGAAAATGAGCTTGGAGAACTCCACGGCCCGGTAGAATGGCACGGATGCTGGAGTTTTTTGCCACGAGCTAACATTCCGTGCACGTCGTGTCCATCGACGTGGATTTTGCCTTTCTGTCACACGCCCAGAGCCCTTTGATCGACGCGCCCTCTACCGATATCGTACGATCTATACGCGTATACGCGCTCGAATACAAAAAAAAACGGACGAAATATTTTTCACGCTATTTCCGTTCTAACGTGAAATTATTAAATCTTTTCCCCGTCGATATTCCCGAAATTCGACAAATTTCTTGAAAATTCGATCAAAAAAACGTGTTTTACCACGATTTTTTTTTGTTTTTGTTTTTGTCCAACGCATATCTTTTACGATATGGATTATGGTCGTATACGTACGGAATGGTACACGATGCAACGCCACGAGAGAGGAAAAGAAAGAGAGAGAGAGAGAGAGAGAGAGAGAGAGAGAAGAACGAAGGTATTCCAGGGTGGTGAAGTGGGGTGCGTTGGGGTGCAGGGGGCGCGCGAGCGCGGCCACATCAAAGACCGACAGACCGACCGCGAGGCGAGTCGACTCCCGGACTTGGACTTTCCTTCCCTTCCATCGTGTGTATGTGTGTGTGTGTGTGAGAGAGAGCGAGAGAGAGAGAGAGAGAGAGAGAGAAAGAGAGATCGAGCACTCGCGCGCTCTTACATGCGTGCGCGAGTACGTACGTGCCTTCTCGGACGCGGGTACGCGGCCAATGAGAGGGCAAAATGGTCCATCGAGAAGAAAAGTAAAAAAAAAAAAAACAATTTTTTTCTTAAATAAAAAAACAAAATTAAGCATTAAAAAAGAAATATCGCACCATGCGTCGAATTAAAGAAAATATTTATCAAACAATACGAAAATTAAATGGCTCGAATGAAAATATCACCGTCTTTTCCCTTGTTTTTCTTTCATTGTATTTTCAATTTCTTTGTATTTTTTTTTTGTTTTTTTTTTTTTTTTGTTAATTTCAAGGAAAACCGCGATTTGTAGAGAAATCGTGTTTATAGTCGCGTACAAAGATACGTTGTTGTCTTTTTTCGTTTCTTTTTACATTTCATTCTTTTTGTTTTATGGCAGGTATACGTTGTTTTAATTGAATCGACCTGACGAATAATGCGCCGACAGCGAGACGCCGTGCAAGTAAGTACGAGCAAAGGAGGCAAAAGGCGAGAAAAAAAGCATTAAATACAGGACGGTGATTTTTCACACTATACGCGCACGAAGAGTCGCTAGGAATTTATTATATGGGTGATATGCTCGTTTGTTATTACGTATATATCACGAGAGAGCGTTGGAAAAGAGAACCGCGAAATGATGACTAGTTGCCGAAGGATATATACGGTCAGTCGCGCGCTTAGAATTGCGGAAAAACATAGTTATCAATGCGCTCATGCTCTCTTCTCTCTATCTCTCTACCTCTCTACCCCTCTCTCTCTGCCTCTCTGCCTCTCCGTCGACCTCTCTCTCTCTCTCTCTCTCTCTCTCTCTCTCTCTCTCTCTCTCTTCCACTTCGCTATATCTTGAAAATAGTCGCCAGTTTATCCAAGAGAAATATCTCATGGTATTGTATTATTATAGGCAACGATACTTTGCCACAGCACAGGGTCGGATATATATATATATATGGGTGGGTGTGTGTGTGTGTGTGTGTGCACATGCGTATATACACGTACAAACCAGGGTTTTCCCGGGCGCCGCGACGCGACTCTCGAGACCTTGAAAATTATATCAAAATTGTTGTTCGCGTCACGAAGAATTTTCCATTTTATTACATTCTTTATTTACCTTCGTTCGCAATTGTTTCAAATTGAAATATTTATTGTAAAATACATGCAATTTCGATAATAATAAAAATCGGCATAACAGCGTTAACTCGTGGAGCCGTGCCTTATCGATTTAATTTAATCGCAGTGAGACAAAATAATACGAATGTTTACGTTCTGTTATTTTTTAAAATTTTCTATATATTAGTTATAATCTGTATTTTATTTGATTTTATTGAAGAAATAAAACTTATCGATTTTTATTTAAACGCAGTGAGACAAAATAATACGAACGTTTACGTTCTGTTATTTTTTAAAATTTTCTATATATTAGTTATAATCTGTATTTTATTTGATTTTATTGAAGAAATAAAACTTATCGATTTAATTTAAACGCAATGAAACAAAATAATACGAACGTTTACGTTCTGTTATTTTTTAAGATTTTCTATATATTAGTTATAATCTGTATTTTATTTGATTTTATTGAAGAAATAAAGAAAAAACATTTTCATAAGTTAACATACAGTTGTTTCTATTAACGTGATCGTGGTTATCGATGATTGGCATTTCTGATTGAGAACGAAGGACGCTAACGATTCGAGGATCGATTTAAAAGAAAAAAACGTTCATTAAATAAATAAATAAGATAGATTTTCTCGACGCGGGTCTTTCGATCGCGACGAGTGACAACCGCGTGCGTCACACGAGAGACGAAACGTGCAATTGAAGAGTCAACAGAGAGAGAGAGAGAGAAAGAGAGAGAGAGAGAGAGAGAGAGAGAGAGAG
>JAPYZT010002755.1:0-14283 GCA_030522965.1 Tryphoninae sp. A BG-2022a
AGACCCAATTTTTCCTGATCAAAATAAAACATATTTCTAATCTTCGAAAATTACATTATCAAAATTAATGATAAAAAGAAAATTGAACGAGATAAAATATCGTGATTTTCAAATTTCGCATCCGCAAAGTGGGACGACTAGCGCCATCTCTCGGCGTGACGCTGAACCAAAATTTCGCGGGGGCGTCGAGTGGCGCCATCTACGAGACATCGTGAGAAGCTGGATGGAACCGAAGACACATCGTCCTGCAAATCTCTCGCGGTCTTCCTTATCGTCTCGAATATCTCGATTCCTTATCTCGCCGCTTACTAATCGTTATCATCATCTAGCATTACGCTCGGCTAAATTACCCGTTTAAATTGTCATCGATCGACGAATAATTAATTAAAAAAAGAAAAAACTCTCTGTTCATACGTCTTCATTTATTTTCTACTTTTTCATACACAACGCCGCTCAGTTTTATATATAAAACAAAATAACTTAATTCAAACATCCTAATAAAACAAAATAAACACAAATTAATTTTTTAATTTACCAATAATTAATCAAAAAAAATATCGTTAATTAATTATGTCGTTGCAAATAAAAAGTTTATTATTTGTCCAAAAACCTGCGTTTGCCCGCTTTGTTTTTATTTGCATCCCTTCACGAACGACCATCGCACTCCATCGTTGGAAAAAAAAATCGTTATTGGAAAAAAAAAGTTTAATATTTGTCGAAGAGCTGCGTTTATCCACTTTGTTTTTATTTGTATCTCTTGACCACCGGTCATCTCGCTCTATATACAAAGAAGCATTCTCTCGCCACTCGTGATAGATCGCGAGTGGCTCGGACGCGTTTACTTTTATACGAGAAAGTTGTCTAACGAATTATACGAGAGTTCACGGGGTGTCGCTTCGAATAATTGATTCGTATCACGCTTAGCACTTTTCACGCTCCCCCACCGAGAAACTTGCCACAGTCAGCGCGCGTCTCTCGTCGCCCTCGCCACACGGCGCGCGTCCTTTCCAACGAGCCTTGCCTGTCCTTCTCACTTTCTCTCTCTCTCTCTCTCTCTCTCTCTCTCTTTCTCTCTCAACGACACGACGATTCACACGTACCGGCCAATTAACGTTCGCCAACCTGCTTAATAACATAACGGTCAATTTGCCCACGATTAGCCAGCCTGTATAATGATACCTCGAGCGAGATCATTTATTGTTAATTATTCCCCGCGTGCGAGCTCGTTTATTGCCCTTGCGAAGCGTCCATCAAGACGCCGACAACTAAATTGACAACTAATTGAAATATTACTCCTTTAATCCTCTCTCCGTCCCTATCTTCCGACGTAAATTTAACGATAATCCAAAGAAACGTGGAAAGTCGTGAAAACTTCCGGTTTTTTTCAAATTTTAAACAATGATTTTTGGATAAATAGAAATTGGATGGTTATATTTGTAATTTCGGGGAAATTTCAGATCGTATTACGACTGAGTATGAGTCATTTAGATCAATGTGTAAATCGACCTGCTTGAGCAACTGAAAATCCCGGAAGTTGATGATCCACCTCGGAAAGAGTCGATAAACATTTTTTATCAAAATGACTTTAATACAGCGGTTACCGGACGGAAATTTGCAGTAGAATACAAATCTAAAGTATTTGTTTCTAATTATTGGCAATATGTTGATAAAAAACTAAAAAATTCAAAAATTTTCACGTTTTTTTTAATTTTCACCGGGAAATTCCTAAAAATCTGGAGAGACGTTATAATATCTCGTTTCTACAGAAGACTTTCAATTCTATATGTACTTTGTAATTTGATCAAGTAAAATAAAAAACTAAATTCTTGTTTATTCTAGTGTCAATTTTTTTAAATAGTTCGCTTGTCGCAAGGAAAACTTAGCCCGAATAAACTTCAACTTACCAAATGCGAGATAAGCGGATCTTCAGAAAGCCCTGATCGTTCTTTGGGAGGAGGAGATAAGAAAAACAACAATTTTTTAAAAAATAATCACCCTTAACTTTAATAAGAAGCAATTTTTTAATTACAATAAAATGTTCATTACGCAGCTCATTAAACTAATCGCCTTAAATAATATTTATACGGAATTCTACAATAAATATTCAATCATATTTTTCAACTATCGTTAATAAACAAATCGCGTCGTTACCAAATTATTATCCTAATTTCCATCGATTACCAATCGTTACATACAATCATCGCAAAATAAACTAAAAATTTCCTTTTCGCACGGGACACCCTGTATATTTCTGACAATGACCCGCGCTTCCCCCACGAGACTGTACAACCCATGAATAAATGCTCGTGTGTGCGCGGGTCCATGGCAACATCTCGCAAGATCGAGCCTCTCTCCTCTCGGCCAATGAGAATCTCACGTCGTTGGTTCAGAACCGGCTAGAAACGTATCTCCGATCCTCTCGCCAACAAAACGCACGGGCGTTGCGTGGGTGTCGACTCGGCCCTGCAGAATCCCCGGAGATCTCATCTTCCCTCAAAATGGCGGCGTCGTCATGAAAGTTGGACACTTGCGTTAACTCGACTTGACCCACAAAGTGCTTTCCATCATTGCCACCTTTTCATGAAAAGCCAAACATATTTTATCCATTCTATCCACCAACCGATTGCAAATCTGAAAATAAAATAAAATAGAAAATCCTGGAAGTCTTTGCTCTATATAAATCCCTGCAGTTCCCGGAGGGCTTGTTGGCCAATGTCCGTCCACAGGGTGACGCTCGAGCGAGTTTCGTTAAAGATCGTTTCAACATACTTCTCCAGAAAAATGTCTCGAGATACGAAGTTCTCGGTCGCAATCGATTCCAGCTATCGCCAGAGCTGGACTGCCTTCGACACGAGGCTCGCGAAGCAAGAAGCAATTATGAAATGAGATCCTCGTTCGATAGTTGGCCCATATCGGTAAGCGAACGCGTTGGCTCGTGGAAAGGAACTAGCTCGCCATGGAAAGCCTCGATCATTTTTCCAGAATCGTTGATTGGATCTCGTCGATACCCCGTGGCGTTTCGCTATCGCGAGTCCGTATCTCGGTGTTCTATTAAGGCGGCAACGTCAACGACGAGAAAAAAAGGGGAAAAGAAAAAAGAAACAAAAAAAAATGCTAGGATACGGATAGATAGCCTTGGGGATATGGGGAAAAGGCGATCCAGGTGGTTTGTCGAGAGATCGCTATGATGTAATACAATACCGGCGAGAGACTTAGGTGGCCGAACGTTACCGAGCGTTCGAACGGGGCGTGCCCGAATTAACAAGATCGACGCCATTCCGGGTTCTTGGCCTAAAATATGTGTATTCTTTTTTTTTCAAATCGCATCATCGAGCCATGGCACGAGCCTCTCCAACGTGCTCATTAAAAGTACCATCATTAAATCGACGCGGTACGTGGACGGATATTGAAAGAATCGGAAGTAGGAAGTCAAGAATCCAGCTGGTGTTATGAGACGAGGGAAGATGGAAGGTAAACTGGAAAGGATTAAAAATTGATATTAAAATTCCATCAAATGTCACCAATTTCGACAAACGTTTGCACGTATCGATGAATCGTGGAAGGAGAGCCTAGGAATAAAGGATGTCACCAAAACTGTCATCAACCCTTAAATATCGTTTGGGGCTAACAACCCGGGAAATTACCTCGACGATCTAACCAAGTCAAGCCTATAAAAGACGACATATCCCTGCGAGTTCATCAACAATCCTACATTCGTGTTGACAGATCGTTCCATCGAAATCCACGCTACGCGAAGAAAACAAAAAGGACAAATGGTATCCACCGCAGGGAATCGATGTTCGTTGGTCTATCATTATCGTAGTCGAACAGAACGCTAATTCACGTTGCCTTTCTCGAAGTTGCTGTTTTTCCGGATTTCCAACTGAGACGCGCAACAAAAACACATCGATGTAAAGAACCTCATACGCGATGTTGGTACCGCGAGCGAGGGAACGGAATCGTGACTGTTGGCAATATAGACGAGGCGCTAGCTTGGAACGCCCTGTAGCTCGGGGTGTGTAACACCTCGGCGCGAGTTCCCAGGCAAGGTCTTTTGCTCGCCATGCACGGACTTCCTTGGAAACAATTATTCTCGAGGATATAATAACGAACTACGTAGAGGTGCCTGGTCAGACCTCTCCGGAGAGAGAATCATACCGGGGGTGCCCTAACACACGTGCTTCGTGAAACGCCAACAGGCAAACCTTCGCGGCGATCCTGACGTAACGAAACGCAGACAAACGTGTTCACCGAACGCACAAATATACGAGAAACTCGCGAACGTGTAACGTAGTACACATACTGTTTGACTCAAGAATCCGCGAGTTAGCGGACCTATCCGGTACGTCTACGAAGATCGATAGCCTCGTAAATCTAGCGGATCTTATAGGCCGATCCGTTCTTTTTTCCTCTTGGCCTCTTTCTTTCTTGCGCTATGAATTTTTTTGCGCTCGTGATCGTTTATTTTTTTCCAAGGGTTGCTCTCATTTCTACCGGACTCGAGAGGTCTCTCTTTCCCAAGATTTATCGAGGGATCTTCCATGCGAGTGCACGATGCAAGAGTCATCCCTCAAATGATGCGAAAGCGTATAGCCATCTTCGTACTGTCGCGTCTACCATTTTCCTACAACGTGCGAATTCGCGAGATGGCTGCCACCCTGAAGAGATGATTGGAGCATTTTCTTCGTTTTCTTTTTTCTTCATGCGTATATAGTTCGTACACTTCGCAACGGTTAAAAATACATCCACGCGACACCAACCGTACGGGGACAACGTGTCATTGCCGTAATGACGAAGAGCGTCGGGGGTTGCGAACGTTGAACCGGAATACAACGATTGGCGCTCTCGATGACGAAGAGTCGCGAGAAGGATCATTATTTTATTTCCGCGACGCGTTTATGACTGTCATGCGACACCAGAGGGATAAAACTCGTGACAATTTTCGATCTAGAAGCGAATGAACTGAATTCATTTACTTTTCTACCGGGAGAGAGAAACTACGGTGACACGAAGTTAGAATGGAAGGGAATGTAAATGTCGAAGGAACGTTATACGTTCGTATCTGCAAGATTGCAGTTCGGACTTAAAACTAGGGTTGTTTTATAGTTTCTCTTCTTCGTTGAGGGAGGATTTTGGATATTAAAAAAGGAACGATGGGAACAAAATTCTTAGCCAAGTATAACAATCGGCTTGATCCAGGTACGATGAAGTCCAGGCCCATACACCGCGCGCTTCGTAGGGCGAAAAGTCGTCCATTTTTATGTTTGTTGTTTCGTTTTTCTTGATGTTGTTGTTGTTTCTTTTTCAAAATTTATTTTTGTTCCTCTCTGTGCAACACAGATCAGTAATAACCCAATAAATCAGGCAACGCCGGCGTTGCAATTACGAGTTCCCTCTTTGTGTATACGATGCCTCGGAAAGTCCAGGGCCCCGAAGAGAAACCCAACCCTTCTCGTAAATATTATGCCCCTTCGCGCGCGCGCGGGAGAGAGTCTTCCTCGGTTATTCCGTCGTTCTTTCTTTCGTTTCGTTTTTCACGTCTTTTTATTTCTCCTGTACCATCCTTGGTTCTCTCACGACTCCAAGGAGAAGGCTGGCGAAGAAACATCGGGGTTGCCGGAGCGCCGCAATCTCTTCGTCCCTTTGTCCTCTTCCTTTTATTCCTTTAGACCATGTTCACTCTTCTGCTGCCTCTCTCTTTCTTTCTGCCTCGCTCTCACCGACTGCCAACAACAGCAGTGAGACTACGAAGCGTCGGAACTCACTTCGAAACGCTCTCATCGCTCTTGTACACTCATCCCTGCTGCTCGATGTTCAACAACACCATGGGAACCGTCGGCGCTCGAGATACCCCGAAGGTTTGTATATAACACGCTTTCGGTGAGCTTTAATTGCCCACGAAGGCTGATCTGTTAATTCGCAACTTTCGAGACGCTGTGAGAAAGCAAAGTGAGAAAGAAAACCTAAAAGTCTGCGCGATACGTGCAACGGTTGGAGTTTTTGTTGATTTTGATCGGCGCGATCAACGCGACACCCGATCGGTCCACGCATCAATTTAAGGTTTCGTCGACGCGTGAACCGATCGGAGGGTTAGATCGAACCTAGAAGATTAATTTTCCTAGTAACTTCATCTCTCATCATAGCAGAATCGAACAACATTGTCAAAAATGAGTTTTAAAGAATTTTGACCTCACGCGTGGACCGATCCGGGCGTAAAAGTACTCACGCAACTATTCCCTTTGTCTTCTCTCTTTTCGCATACTTTTTTTATATTTATTTTCCATTGGAACGCGAGGCAAGACTATTTGTTTGCAGAACGACCAAGGAATAATGGTTATACGTGAATTAATAACGCGCCGGCGGGATACTTTTTTATTTCTTAGTTTCGTTGGATTTTTGTTTCTTCTTGTTTGACTTTTTCGTTGCGCATGGACGAATGAACGAAAAACCGCATAGGGCCATTCGAGGCGAAATTATAAGGATAGAGATGGCATTGATATATGGCAAGAACGAATTTTGATCGACCCAGGGTGCCCTAAGGGCACCCGCGGCGATCTTTACGCGCGAAGCCCCATCGCGCATCAACCTTCAATCATCCGCCATTTTGAATTCCTCAAAGACGTTCTTTACAGCTACGACCTTGCGACAATTTCGCAAAACAATTTCTCATTCTCGTGTTCTCTACCTTCTGGCTTCACCCCACCCACCCCCGTACAGTTATTATGAATAATATAAGATGTATGTACACCGACGGACACGTGCAATTTGACGTGTGTACATTTACATTCAGGAGTTGTTGGCCGGACAATCAATAATGCAACGAGGTACGAATACAACCAGACGTACAATTTCGTTATCGCAGTTCCCCCCTCCTCCAACTCGGAGTCCTCGATGACCAAAGATGGTCACGTTTCTCGTTGCGTTCGTACTTTTTGCACCGTCGATTTTCTCCCGTCAAACCGCGCCATCTTGGAATCCGCGGTTTGATTCATCAACGACCTTGCGACAATTTTCTCGCTCGATCGAACGAGTCAATCTTCTTCGATACGATTGAACAACGATCTTTTTCTATTCTTTTTTTTTGCAATTCCCCGAGTATTTTTCTTCAGCAGGTCGACACATGCATGCATACCCGAAGAGGAACCCGAAGTGGAAAGCAAACCTCTCTCGCAGTTCTCTCTCTCTCTCTCTCTCTCTTGCTCTCTCGCACACCGTGCGCTTCCCCCCTGATGGAATATAAATCTCGCGGTCGACAGATGCACCGCCCCCGCTACTCTCGTTCGACCAACCAGAACCGTTCGCTCGTGGCAGAATGTTTTTCAGGGCAACGCCCTCGAAAATCGAACGAGAAACACCAGGGCTCACCGACTAAAGGGCTCCTAGTCCCTCTTTTTCTTTCTCTATGTTTCTCTCTCTCTCTCTCTCCCTCTCTCTCTCTCTCTCCCTCTCTCTCTCTCTCTCTCTCCTCCTCAGACCCCCCACCCCATTTCCCTCTCTCACTCTCTAGCCTCAGACTGCGTTTATTTGCATGTCATTTGCCGAGACCTCGACTCGGTCCGAGTGTGGTAGAAAGCCGTAATGTAGACCGCAGATATGCCAGAAACGATCCAAATGACAAAGGTGACCGATTTACCGCAATGTCCGCCGAGGGAGCGTTTCCTAGAACTGGAGAGACCGAGTGAAGCTTCGTTTCAATGAATGAATTCCTGACTGCAAAGCTTCAGGTATTGCTTGAAGTCGGAGGATGAAGTCGTCAAGCGAGGACAAACGTGACTTAGCGCCACCACAGAAATCAACCCCTTCGATGATTCCATCCTGTTCATTCGGCACGCAGAGAGCTAAGACACCTCGATTTATGAAAAAAGATTCTTCAAGTGCAAAGCTCGTAGCTTTTCCAATCTTCCACCCAAGAATCAACTCCATTCTGTCCAAGCATAAAAGATTCTCGCAACTCTTTTCCACCAAAACTCGTCCCATCGTTAGTACAACAAAAGAAAATTAATCATCGTCCACTTCCGAGTAATGAAGTGTCCTTTGGACTAAAACATTCTTAAGTCCACGTGTAAGAAACCCCGAAGACAAATACGAGAAAAAAGAAAAACCTTTCTTGGAGACGCAGGAATAAGCCAAGCGTACTTGTTTCTCTCTTCCTCGCTCACTGTCTTTGTCGCCCTTCGAGGTCGGCACGCCATCCTCGATATCGCGTGCCAGTCTCGCATCTACCGACTTTGCATCAGCACCAACCACACGTGCAAACACGAACACACTTATACACGCATACACATCGATAACACGAGAGAAAGCAGCATTGGGACGACCAGAACGTGCAATGCGCGAGAAAAGGTTCGCCAGGTTGCGGGGTAAGAGAGAACATGTGTGTGTATGCGGGAGAGAAAGAGAGAGAGAGAGAGAGAGAGAGAGAAGGGAAAACTTCGGGCGTAATGGCGTGCACCTAACACGAGCTCGAACTAAAAACACACACGGAAGGATCCCACGTTGCTGAAGGGAAGGGAGAAGGAGGAGGGGGAGGGGGGGCAAACACGCACGTACAACGAGAGAACGAAACAGGGACTCTCCTGTAACTATCGGTGTACCTTGTGGGCTTGTTTCTCCATGTAGGACCCATGCTATATATGCCCTCGTCACGAATGCTATGCGTAGCTCGTACTCCCACTAGGACATATATAAATATACTCGTACATACATATATATGTACGTGTAAAACTTTGGATCGAAGCCCCCTATGTTGGATTGGATGGCACACGAGGCCTCGGAAACCGCAGGGAATTTCACGAATCACGCGAACCGCGTATTGTTTCGGGGTTAACCCAAGTCGCACCTAACGTTAATTCCATTAATCCCTTTCGCGCTTCTGCCCATGGACGACGCTAAAGGCTCGATGGTACGATAAACGAACGCCATTTTTTGTTTTGCTCTCACTCACACTCTCGAACGGGAACATTCGAAGGTGACCACCCTTTTTCAAACCACCTTCGCATCATCGACGATCCTTGGAGAATCCTGGCGAAGATTCTTCGGAATCGCGAGTTGCCCAACCAGGTTTTACGAATGAGGCAACCCCCTCGTGGTGTCGAAATATGCCCGGGATAATGGAGAACCGCAGGATCCAAGATGTTCGAATATTTTTGAAGATGCTCCCCTACCTCTCCGAGGGAGAGGCCCTCTTTCCTTGCTTCTACTTCTTTTTTTCCGTTCTCGTTCCATTCCAAATTCTTCTCTCGCTCGTTTCACGAACGTCTCGGACGTGATCCGCGAAGAATCGTCTCTCATCTCTCTCCCTCACACTTTGGCCGAGGGGAAGGCTGAAAGCATCAGGGTGGATACGGAGAAGACGGTTGCAACCATGCTCCTCGTGGTTTATACCGGAGAGATAGCCAGGGTCCAGTGCCTGAACTGCTGGAGGTCGTGCATCACAAGAGTCTGGCAGGATAATAGGCCCCCGCGCCTTTTGCTTGGCTTCGCCAACAGAGACCCTTGTTGTGTCTTATTGCCCCTGAGACCAACGCACAAGCAGTGATTGATAGACACCCACCGGACTTGGGCCCCGAACGCCATTCCTTCTCTCTCTCACTCTCTCTCTCGCTCTCTCATTCTCTTTGCAAGCCCTACCGCAATCACGAATATTTCGCGAAAGTGGTCAGCTAGACACCCTTGAAATCTCGCGAAGGTTTACCGATTTTTCGATGGATTCAACGTTGGGAAAAAATCAATGAATGGATCATGGCCCGCTCCAAAGCTTCGAAGTGTTGGTGATCAGACTGGAAGATTCAACCGTTCATGAATAAAATCTGAGAAGTGTCCTGTACCATCCAACTGTTCTAAGTAACTAGAAAAGAACCACCTAAACCAATCCCCTGTACCAATTGAAAGAACAAAGCAAGATCCACAAAAACTTTATAGACATTGTCAATGTCAAGTTCGGCCCAAGGCCTATTACAAGTCCCTCTGAAATCTTCATTAAATGGAATATACAAGTTTGCGTTGCGACAGAGAATCCCTGGTGCGTTTCGCACAACTGTGCCAGGTGGAGCCACGCAGCGGGAACATGTATGTGTTTTTCGTGTTCCACCTCGTACACTCCTCTCCCTTCGAGCCGTCTCTCGTGCATATCATTATGATAATTGCGGCGAAAAAAGGTGTAGAGATAGGAGCTATTCCCGTTGCGTGCACGATTCACGAAACGGATTCGTAAATATTCCCGTAGGATCGCATGTTTAAGAGGCACTGACAACCCTCCGCCCGGAGACAGCTTTGCTAAAGCTTTGATATTGTTGTTGGAAAGAGTTCGATGTAGCCACGAGGGAATGTCACCCTCATGACAATATTGAATCAAACACGTACAGCACCCAACTTAAATTCGGATTTACGACTTAGCCCGCTCTACTTAACTTCAAACTTAAATTAATTCTTCAATTCCAATTAAACTTGGAACTTTCGGTCGCACATCCCATTTGAGGAAACTACAATCAGACGTTCCTAATTGATCCGGCCCTTTCCAAATATAAACTCGCGACAGTTGTCCATAAGTTCAAGCTCTTCGATTCCAGGTCCCATTCCACAATTTTCCAAGCAACGTACCCAGCAAGAAAAATAGAAACAGGATGCGGAAGAGCTCTAAGGAGAACGCATATTCGTATCGATCGATGGTCAGGAGAGGGGGGATGAGGTATGAGTTACCCCTGGAGTATCAACTACTAGCTCGGTCATCAACGAAACCCTCCAGAGAAGCTCTCCCGCCTCTTTGTGGTATCAGGAATACGTTTTACGACTACGAACCGCACCGTCGGGCCGGAAACCATTTCTCCACCGACCGCCCTCGCCGGTACCTTTTCCGGCGTTCTGCAGAGCCGTGTAAATCTTACCAACGGCACGCCAACCACACTCGGTACGTCGGGCTTTCCACATTGCCCACAGGCATTTTTTTTGTTTTTTGCTACACGTGGCCCCGTTTTCACTTCGATCCATCAAGATCGAAGAATTTATCAGCTACGTTCATCATATTTTCTTTTCGTTCCTTCTCCTGTTGACTCTTCGATCGGTCGGAAATGTTGTTTTTTTTGCTCTCGTAATTTTTGATCCGTTTGAGTTAGAAATTCCTTGCGACGACTCCAGCGAGGCGTACGAAGTTTACCGTATAACTGATATTCGCTTCGAACCGCAGGTTTCTTGTTCGGAGGTGAACGAAAGAGAGAGAGGGATGGAGGAAAAATGTTGGCTCGCGTCATCTAGACCATGAAATGTCGGTCGAATTGCCTGGTCGATTGAACGAAGACGTCTCCCAACCGGTGGTTTTACTACTTGACTTCTTTACTAACGTTATTGGGAGTAAAAAAATCTTCAAGTACCAACCAAGATCGCTATCAGATGTGGTCGAAGAACGGTGTCGATAAAAATTGCCCAACTTGGAAACTTTTCCCCAACGAACTGTCTTGCCTCGGTAGCCTAGTTAGTTGGAGAAAAACAAGAGCAAAGACAGGACCACCTTTAATAATCCTCGCGGACCCTCGAAAAAGTGAACACCTTTACTCACCATCGATCTGAAACACCACACCTTGTTTTGTTTTCGCATTTCTAGTCTCGTGTCACTCCGATCGCCCCGAGAAAAAAAACATATATAAATAAAAACAACAAAAAAAACAGGAACCACGAAAGGGTTACGAGTGAAAAAATGGTGCCCGAAGGCCAAGATGAAAGGGGTCGAAAGGTTTTTGGGTAGCCGCGTGCTACAAGTCGATGAAGTCAAGCGAGAGAGAAAGAAGGAGAGCCAAAACGGGAGAGAAACGAAAGCCGGAGTGGCCGCGGGCCCGAAAACCTAGGCTAACGGACGTGTACGCGGATAATTGGGGATAATGCAGGGTTTGAGGCATCTCTCTCTTGCTCCCTTGAGTCTCTCGCTCTCAAAGTTCGAGGAGACTCGGTAATTGCACGAGAAGGGGCCCCCGAAGTAAAGGGGACCAAAAATCGCCCGACGCAGAACCAAGAGAGTCCGTTCGTTTTGGCTCTCTGTCTGTCGGGACTGGATTTACTTCGCAGAAGAGAGACAGAGAGGACCCGACGAAACGCCGATAGCGAGTGATTCAGTCCCGTCGGATTTCGATTTTTTTTTTTTCACGCGAGATTATTATTTTATCGTAGCTAGTACCTGGCTAGAAATGGACCAGGGACTGGCCAGCGGACACTTTGGAACTTTTGCACTCGTTTTACCAAAATACGAGGATTTGATTACAATCATGGATAAATTTGAGATATTTCGGATACGAAATCGTTTAATTAACGAGGAAAAATCATGAAAATATTGTCGAGAGAAAAATTGAGTAATTGATTTATACCGACTTGTGTTCTCTTCATTTCATTCTCGCTCGAAGCGTGTCTACTTATCCAAGTCGACGCGACCCATCGAGCTCCATACTATTACCTTTATAGATTAATATTTGACAGCCCTGTCATCAAGGATCTAGCCAAATCAAATAAAAATGAGAATTGCCAGGAATCGTCGATGTATCGATCGATAAACGTCCAATCGTGTTTAATCACGCGCAATTTACTTGTCAACGATTTTTCCAATACCGGAATAGCAATTTGAAAACATTTTATCATAGATAGTTACAGATCGACGATTGATCGATTTGGGTAAAAGTGCAAAAGGTGGCAATTTGCGCGGTTTTTTTTCTATTTTTTGTTTGAACAACTGTCGAAAATTGGAGGAGCTTGTAGGCGTCCGACGAGAATGGAAAATTGCGTGACCGTCGTGAAACTCGATGTTTGTAACGAGGATCGACGAATTTCCTTCGTAATTGTCCGAAAAATCCTTCGGGAAATTATAGAGAGCATGGATTACGTGGAAAGTTCTTTCCGCCCGTGATCCTAATGACGAACGAGATCCGTCCTCCAAAAGTTCTTATTACAAACCTCGAAAGAAGATTTAAAGAGAAAATGAAAAAAAAACGACGACGAAAAAAAAAGAAAATAAGAAAGACCAAAATTTGCGGAGCCGCGGTGCGTTGTCCACGAGCGGTCGACTTCCAAAGCAAGAAAACGTTACAAATTAGCAGATAATCAATTAAGACGGAACTTCCGGTTCGTGGGTTAAGCAAACAAATGACAGTTATGCCGGCGGTGGAAGACGCGCGCGCTCGGGTGATCGTAAAATTTTTGTCTAATTAGAGGCCGCATAAGGGAAGGCAAAAGAGGGCGTTTCGGACTTCTCTTCGAAGCTTTACGAACACCAAGAGAATTTCGTGGATCGGGCAAACCGAGCTAGAACGAAAAATGCGAACAAAATAACGAAAAAAAAATGCGCAAAAAAAAACGCAAATTTACGTTTTTGCATATCTCAAAGCTCGCCAAAATCGTTAATTCCACCTCGTTCGACACGAGAAAAGAGTGGTCGACGCATCTGCATTTAGATTGACTCTCGGAACTTGGTTCGCGTTTCTTTTCTCGCATGCAAATAGAATCGTACGACATTTTCTTGGGTCAAATCCAATTTTTGACTCGTTTCTCGTTGTATTTTTTGATCCGTCGCTTATTTTTTAATATCGAATTCAATCTGAAATAAATGATATTTATCGAAAATTTAGTAATCGACCGAAGGAACAGTAAAAAGCTTAAAAATCAAATGAAACGTTTCGAATAACAATGAAAAATTATTCGCAGCAACGAAATGAAAATAAAATCAAAAGTTGATGACGAATCTTTGAAACGCAGCTGAAGAAATTCGACCGGAAATAAGAATAATCCATGCCATCTCGCCAGTTTTCATCAAAACTCGTAGAAAGATCCGGGCAGATGCGAGAGAATCCCTTTTTTTCGACTATATAATTAGAACGTTTCCTTGATTATAATGTTACGTTCTACGAAGGATCTAGGAAGTATCAAATCCGTATAACCGTACGCGATAAATCAGCTATCGAAATCGTCGTCGGACAAACCAGTAGGCCCGACACGAGAAAGATGTTGAGCCAGCTGTAAAGATCTCGAACAGTACGAGTTCGATCCGACGGCAAAATTTCATTAAATTCAAAACGTATATTAAATTTCTCGTATTTACTCACAGATTTTTCTAATTTCCGACAAAAACTCATAGTTTACACAAGCTCGACATTTTCTTTTCGACCGAACCAAAAATTAATTAATTTAACGAAATTTCATCCATCGAGAATCGAAAATCTTGATTTTTTGCAAAAAGCGAGTTCAATTTTGGTCCTTAAATTTTAGAAAAATATTTTATGTATGAAAATAGTGAAAAAATTCGATAATATT
>JAPYZT010002756.1:0-14445 GCA_030522965.1 Tryphoninae sp. A BG-2022a
AGAGAGAGAGAGAGAGAGAGAAAGAAAGAAATGATCGAGGGCAGAACGGATAACGAGCGAAATTTCATTTCGATTCGATGTCATCACGCGTTCATCCATTACCCGCAAAAGGGCCTGTATTATTTTTATTTATTTTGTAAAGACACGCTTTTTATACTAATAAAGCCGCTACGCTGAAAAAATAGTTCATGCCTTATTCAATATTTTACATTCTCCCTTTCCTCCCACCTCGCACAAACCATCCCCCAAAATTCCATAAAAATTCATCTCCCAAGATTCCCAATGTCTTTTTCTTAATCTCAAACATATCAATTATCTTATCCAAATTTAAAAACCTAAAATTTCATTATCTTACAATGATAATACTTATGAAATTTGAGAAATTTAACGACAAACTTGACCAAATAACGTTTTCTCGGATTTTCCGAGAACGCAAAAGATTTTCTCGAAATTTTTCGATACCATGAAAAAATCAGATTGATTTTATTGTTTATCGTGCAATATAATAATCCAAGATATCTCATAATCGGAGTATTACCAAAAAAGAAAGCTAAATGCTCGGATATAAGGTTACTCGGCCGTCGCGAAGCCTCTTGCGCCGGAACCGTGGGGCCAGGTCGATTTATCGATTACACTCGCCTCCGTTACCGGGGACGCATGAATAACTGAAGAGGTCTTGCTATTCCTGCCGCAATCCAGCTAAAAACATCTATACCATACTCTATATTACGAGGATGTAACGGAACTGATGTGTTGGTTATCGGAAAATACGGAAATTATTACGGTGACCGATCGTCTTATCCGCTCCGTCCCGTCTGTCTTTCCCTCCTAACTTTCTATGTATAACATTCTCTATTTTTCACACCTAATCATTTACCTCTTCCATCGGTTACGTGTACAAATTTTCAGCACTTTACTGACCCCAGTGATTCTTATTTTCATCAAAAATTAATATTTTTGATTATTGAATTAATAAATTTTTAAAAAATTGATAAATGTCCAAGGATAAAATTTTCATTTTACTTACGCAATTTTTCCCCAAATGCCTCTCGTACCCTGCGGGATTAAAGGTACATTTATATATCTATTTATACGTCACAAATGATATTAGACATTAGAAACAGTCGAATACCTTTTTTTATACACCGTTTATTTTTAACATTTACAATCAACGTATCATCGACCACTCTCTCGCAATTATACACGTATTTAATATACATATATATGTGTATGTGTGTATGTGTATTTGTCTGATCTCTCCGTCTCTCAATAGACAACGTCATTTCTCTGTATATGTTCGTGTCTGTGTGAATGTTTATGACGTAATTCATTATAATACAGGACTGGAGTACAACGAACCATCTTCATTTCTGTTTACTCCTCTTTACACGATTATCGTTTAAATAATTTAATACTCATCGCAATTTTGCCGCCAATATACTACGAGACCCTACGATTCTTCGCTGTCTTACCGAACATTAAAAACCCACGACTTAATTGTAATTTCTCTTCTTGAATTATTTTTTCTTCCTTTTTTTTTTTCATTTTCTTCAACTCAAAAAAACAGGTGAAGTTTGTTTCGACTAGTTTGCGTTATTATTTTGACGATCTCGTGAATTCGAGAGGGGATAATTCTTCCTTTCGTTGCCTATTCATAAATATGTATATATAATTTTGTCCATTGACTCTCTCAGGAAAATTAGAGACGGTCATTCGACGTTTATATTCCCATCCGCTTTCTCGTCATCATTGTTTCTTATCCCGTAATACTTTCATTCTCGTACGCTACAAATATAATGATCAGAGCACACCGTGATATGTATAAGTTTCCTTTTCATCTTTTTTTTTCTTCACTCCTCGTTACATCGCTCGATTACGATGTAATTATATATATATATATGTGTATATATATACTGTTCTTTTTATCTTCTCTTTTCATAATTGATATGTAGGTGATCGGGATTTCGCAAGTTGCACGCGCCGTAAATTCGGGCGGAAATCAGCCAAAATTTGTATTCCTCTCGTGAATTCGATGAAAAGTGGAATAATTAAAAATAATAAACGAACGTTCATCGACGAATAATAAAAATAATGGAAACAGGATTATTTTTTACCCGACAAGCTTATCAGAAACTGATTAATGAATCACATTTTAATTTTAATAATAATAATAATAATGATAATAATAATAATAAGAATAATAAGAATAATAATAATATTGCTAATTCTATTATCAATAATTAATAATAATAATAATACGAAATAAAGAAACGAGCATTGGCTCGTTTGCACACGAAATTTAAGAGTGATTGTTAAATTGTCCCGGCTCTTGGTGGTTTGCGGTATATTTTACAAGAGTGAAAGTCACACACGCGTCTTCATCGATGATTAAATCGAGAGGCGCCAGGGTAACGTGAACGGAAGAGAGATGATTCCGCTTTTTTGTTGTTGTTGTTTGTATCATCCTTCGTTTTCTCTCCGTTCGTCTGTCTATCGTCGCGACGCATCCTCGAACTTTCGTACACGTAGAAAGGATAATTCGTCCTTATACTCGGGTTATAGGTATCGCCTAAATTATCATTCTTTCGTCGTACGTCAGCTATATGTATACGTAGCTCTATATATATATGTATATCTTTGCTTTTTTTTTTAAATATATATACTTATATACATATAATGATACCGTCGAGCTCTCGCGCGAAAAGTTTTCACTTTGCCTACTGTGTTCGGCGCGCATCGCTTCGGGACTCCTCTCCGCAATAATATAACGAGCTTGTTCACATAATACCACTTCCGTTTTCCAACGACAATTTCATACTTTCTCGTTGCCTATCGCTCGGTCACCTTAGGTATTCCGCTAAAGAATTACCGGCAATTAAGACATCGACGTATTTCTTTTTCTTCGAGATTGACAATTCGAGATTTTCGCGCCTCGCGAACCTGTTACGAAGTTGGTTGTCGAACTGTCGTGAATAGTGTACGACGCGATAAATCGAAATTTCGTGTAATGATAATCACGCGTTATACATATTTAACCCTGTAACGTGATTTTGTTTTTTATATTTCTTTTTTTAAGTTCGATTATCAAATTTGACATTTATTCACGAAGCGAGCGATCGAATAAAGCGAAATAAGAATACGGTTTGAAAAGTTTGAAACGATACGAGGAGGTTTGATACAGGTCGTAATTTTCATACGCGAGGTACGAGAAGAGTCCCGAAAGAGCCTATTTCGAAAAAGGCTATCGTACCGTCGACACGCAATTCACACTGTAACATACATTATCACGCGGTATACTCGTACATATTACAGTACCCGACGATCAACACACGATAATGAATAGGACGTTCGTTATCCTCACTACTTCCTATAAGGAGTAGTTCACTTTATTTATGTATATGTCATATATATGCGTGTATGTATAATTCGCGATTAATGCAATTCGTTTGGGGTGGATATATAATAATGGTAGAAACTGAAAGTAACAACGAAGATATGTAACGGTAACAACGATGACGATAATAATTATTTACACTCTAACAGATGCTACATTTCTTTTTGTTGCCTGTTATGTCTCGCTCTTATTACACACGTATATATATAGTCTTCTCGTAGATATGTATGATTTTTGCATATATTTATATATACATACACACACATATATCGATATAAGCATGTATATGGTATACATATATATATATATATATATATATATATATATATATATATATAATTACAACGTCGGCTAATTTGCGAGCGAACTCGTGTTAACTGTTGCCGGTCAGTTGACTTTAAAATCACTGAGCACGCCTCCGTTGGTATTTTTTTGTTCTCGTGGCGTATTGACTTATTCGTTCATCAATATATATATAATACCTCACGATATACTCTATTTTATAATTTATTTATAATATACTATATGATAAACACAACTGTTCATTGAGCGCGAGTCGATCCGTCCGTTTATTTTTTTTGCCTGGTTTTAGCTTTGTTTTCATCTAATAATAATGATATATTTCGCGTTTACATATATAAATATATTCATATATATATACCCCGATAATATTTTATACCCGCAGAAACGCCAGTTCGATACACATTTAAGTAATAATATATAGAGGAACCACTTTGATAAACAAACAACACACTCGCGCCCGATTTATTCGCGAACGAGCATCTAGCACCAGAGATATTCAATTTTGTTTTCCATCCTGCTTATCGACATTTATCATATTCATTGTACTTTTCTACCGATTAAAACGTCTCGTTTCGAACGACCAAGAACACGGCGATGCACGGAGAGATGAAAGAACGACGAAAATCAATTCATCATTCGAGAAAAAGCTGCACGATCTTGTGATTATTATACGCTCCGATGCGGTCGGTCTCGCGGCTGGCGAGTGACTGCGGTCGACGCTACCCCCACCACCTCCGCGCGGATGGCATTACCCTCACCGCTGACGCGCGGGCCACGCATGCGTGCACCGCCTCACGCTCGATCGCTCGTACCAGACTAGCGACTCGCCATGGACTCCTCTCGTTATGTAATATTTGTGAAAAGAAAATTCTCTCCGCGTTCGCGCGTATCCTTCGGGGGGCATATATATATTATCTTGTCGCTGTGAACTACCCAGTAAATATCATTTTGTTCGCGCTCGGGCAACCTACACACGTCTCTCATCGATATTATAGATATACATATTTGAATCGCATAAAAATCGCGATTCGAACGCGGGAACAGGGAAGAACGATCGATTACGAGTACAAAAGCCTTTTTTCCGTAACGTATAGTAACTATATTCGGAGGAATGAGGGGTACATATTTATACCTGTTTCTCGTGTGTTATATCTGTATGTTTGAATATGTATGTGTGTGTGTGTATGGATGTTCTGTTCATGTGTGCGTATAGAGGTGCTCATGGTTGAGGATTTATTTCAGAGAGTACAACGTGCCTATGCTTTCGAGTTTTCACTCAAGATGATGAATTAAAAAAAAGAAGTTTTCTCTCACCGCCACCCAAACTTCCACTTGAGGTTGTTTTGTGCCTAATTAACCGTTAGCCCCAATTAGCGATGTTCGTACACCGTCCTCTAACTATTTTCACGCTTCTCCGCCTAATAAATCTACCCTGGTGCACATACTTACCCTCCGGCTACGAATGCTCACTAAAAGACCCCTACGCACAGACACATACACACATCGATGAAATTCAATGATCGATAAATAAACTCTCTTTGGGACTTGTTTGGACGGATCGACCTCGACAACTCGCCATTATTATTATTTTTTTTTTATAACTATTCATTATTATTATTATTATATTCCTCTCAAGCGGCTGATAGACTCTAAATATATACATGTTATGTGTGTATATATATCTCAAAAAAGAAAACAAGGAAATCACTAGGCCTAATTGGCGACGCGGTGCAAGTGGACTGAGGATCGAAATGACGGATAGGCATAAACCTTCTATGGAGCTTTGTTCTCTTAAGGATGCTGGAATTTACAAGTATCAGCTAAATAATCTGACGAGATTCATTGTTATCACGCATCGATACTTAGCCGGATGCAGAAAAAGTTTCAAGGCAATCTTCAATTTATCAAAAATTTTGAGAATCTGAGAACTCAAGAATCTTTGGATAAATCAACTTCTGATAAAACCCCCGGAAACGTAGTAAGGCGAAGGTACTACTCATTGAAGAAACACCCATGAATTCAAATACTTGTCAGTAGTTAATAATTTTCGATATATTTGGTATTTTTTCATCGACTGATTTTCGTACTATTGATCAAACCCTCCCGCCTTATAGAATGTAAAAATTTAAAGAGCTTGGAATTTCGTGGCCAATGCGAAAGAAACCTTGGAGAAATTAATTAAGAACAATCCATTGAAAAGCACGAGAACAATCGAGGATACAACATCGAGGATAAGAGACAGGCTGGGGTTAGGAGGAAAAAGGAGTAGCACCGCGTCACCGCACTTATTGTTGGTCACAGCTTGTGATCACGGAACCGGGTTTTTGTTTTTGTTTGTTATTTATTTAGAACGCGGTGCTGGATTGCGGCTGTCGAGCTACATTAGGACCATGAGGTCCTGGATGTCCAACGCCACCTCCACCTCCGCCGATAACGCCGTCGGGTCGCCCGACGTCGATGTTACCCGGCTCCATGTCATAGTCCGGCTCGAGCCCTTCATTCACTCGTCCGTTAGCCTCGTCCTTGCTACCATACAGTCTTCCCGCACCAGCAGCAAGGACCGCCATTTGCTCACCTTCGGCAGGATCAGGTCCGACCCTCTCAACATCTTCGGGAATATTGACGACGCAGCGAAAGATGTCATAACCTGGTGCCAATTTCCCCGTTAGGAATGCAACTTGCGTACCGTAAGATATCCCGATAAGTGTAATAAGGGATATCAGCATCGCCATCGTACGAAACGGAAACATCTGTGTACTGGTTTCCTCGATGTAGCCCGGGTAATGTATAAGGGCTGGTAGCCCCATTATCGGCTCGCCCCCGCTTATTCTTACGAGAAAAGCTATTATGTATGCCGAAAGGCTGCCGTAAGTGTTGCAATACTCCTTGAAGTGTACGACCATCAGAAGTTGGGGGAACAGTATCACGTAGACGAGATCCGAGCACATTGACCAGAGTCCATAGATCGATGGGATGGTCAATGCCATTATCGTGCTCAGGATACCAACGACCCCTATGCCCACTCGCATCACCCATATGATCTCCATTTCGGACGCCTGAATATGGGACGAACGATGCTCTTTTACTACTTTTATCAATGGCGTTTATCTTTCTTTCGGAGCTTTCATGGGAGAGCCGTTTCTTTTGGGTTCATTTTCTTGTAAAAGATAATTGTAACGCCTGACAACTTCGCGACTCTTGTGGGGCGGGGGGTGGGAAACGTAGTCTAAACTTAATGGGAAAATCAATTGTCTGTGTACTCACCCTCTGCCGAAAAATGAGCTTGTAAACGTTTCTCGCAAACATGGAACTCGCTGACAAGATACTACTGTCAGCTGATGACATGACCGCTGCTGAAACCGCCCCAAGACCGAAAAAGGACACGAATGCTGGTGTCAGGTATTGGAGGACCATCGGGAGGATCATCGTGTTTTCAGCTTCCGTCAATGGCCAAGGTCCTTTGTAATCTGTCTCGTTCCAAGCTAGGAAGGAAGATACAATGTAGATCAAATCGGAATGTGAAATACGTCCGAGTCTCACGCTATTATGAGCGCAGTCTTCGCCATTCGGTATTGTCAAACAGCGAATCAGCCCCTGCACGAGCATGCCACCCCTTCTAAACTCGACACGAACCCCGTTTAATGCCATAAATACGACCAGCGTGTAAGAGCAAAATCCTCTGTCACCCTTACCCTCCAAAGTACCCATGGCAAATGTCAAGTACCCGCTGCACCCGGATCTAATTTAATCCTTTTTGCAATTCCGACAACGAAGAGAGCAAGAGAGAGGGACAGGATATACCGAGGAATATAATAACTCATAAATAATACGAATTAAGCCGGTGGACGTATACGGAATGAAATAAGTAGACAGCGAGCGGTATTATTCATGCGGAATAAAAATTCCAAAAGCCTTTTGTAAGCTGAGTGGGTCGCATCGATGTCAAGTGGGAATAAAATTCATCCAAGGGACGAATGGGGGATGAAATTTCATAAGGGCGAAGTTGACGTGAAGAAGGATCAAGTGTTCGTGGGAGATCGGTGCGATATCAAAGGAAATATGTCGAAAGATGACTCACGTGTTGCTTTGGCAATCGCCCCTATGAGGACTGGTGGTACCGCCATTAGAAGGCAGCCAAATGCTGCAACGTAACTGAGTAGCTGGGCTCTTCCTGCTGTTTTCGATGAAAGAACACGCTGAAAGTATACCTGCCACGGTATACCACCGAATACGAGCAGGAGACCATTATCCAAGTAGGACCAATACTCGCTCGGATCGATCCTGCCGATCCAGTCGACATTCATCGAACTTAGGGGCTCGACTTGTGGATGCATCCAGGCGAACGGTATGCACATCCACTGGAACCCGAAAAATCCACGAAACGTTTGTTCAATAAAGTGAAGTAAAATACTTGATTTTAGGGCAAATCATAAAGCCCGTATTTTTAGAGGTATGCCCATTGAGTTCTATTCAATACAGTGAAATTCTTCCACAAATCGTTAAATCCCAATTTTCTTCCATAGACAAAAAAAGTCGCGAAACGTATAAGTCAGTGAAACCATATTCGTCGAACCGTATTCAGGAAAACGGTGGTAGTACCTAGTAGAAAGAGGCGCGAGCGGCCCGAATGGAAGTAGGACTTTCAAAGGTTTCCTTCTTTTCGGTGACCCTCGCACCCCGCGATCGTGAGAAGGACTCAGCGATAGGGGAGGAAAAAAGCCCCGAGACGTCTTTACGGATCATTAGATTAGAATTTGAGCATACGAGGGACTTTAAGACGAAATTTTGCAAGGATTCTTTCGACGCAATGAACAAAGATACCTATGACGTTGTGGATTACGTTAAAGTCTTTGATAAATATAGGGGAATATAGAGATATTGTCGTAATACTCACCAGTCCGATGAAGATGCAGAAGAGTTGGATGACATCTGTGTAAGCAACCGAGTAAAGACCGCCGAACAAGGTGTAAAATACGGCTATGCACGCACTCAGTATAACCGATTTAGCCTGGTCCATGTCAATAATGACGGCGATGGTCGCTCCCAGAGCCGCCAAGATTCCAGCTGCCCAAAAAACCTCGCCACAAAGGGCTGGTAGAAACAGAAGGCCGCCCATACGTTCCCCAAAAGCGTCCTGGAGCGGATCCAGCATCGTAATGTACCCCTGCTGTCGCATCTTGTTGGCGAAAAATATACCACCTGACGAGATAGAATGTAATCACGAATTTTTGATTACTTGATTCGCCAGACACTAAATTAAGAAGTATGAGGAATCGATCGAGTGATCGAGTAAAAAACTGCCAAAGCATGTGAACGAATGAGACGTTTGGAAATAAATAATGCAAACCCTACTCTCATTTTTCTTTCATTCCAGACTTGGACATTTTTTGATCGATTCTCAATGCCGTAGCTTCATGCCCAATGGAGATGTAGCTTTTTTTATTAATGTTGTAAATTATTACCGAAGACAAGGCTGAGAGCATAGCCGAACGGCGCCTGGCACCACACGAGTCCCTTGGTGAAAACAGCCTCGGCGGTGCCGTTAATGTAACCCCCGCCGACCCATGTCGCCGTCATCGTAAAGATGCCGACGAACAAGCCGATGGAACGACCGGCGAGCATCACCTCCTCCTCGGAATCGTTGCCCGCTTCCTTCTTCCTGGCGGCCCATATTCCAACCCCAAGAATAAGGATGTAGAACAGTACGATCGACACGAAGCCAGCGACGTTGATCATCTTCGGTGATGATAAATCCACCGGCGTTAGCTCGAGTTGACGGAGACGCAAGTCCGAGAGGTTCGGTATACGATCTGATTTGGGAACGTTTGGATACCTGAACGGAATGCAAAACTGGGTGTTACTTGCATTTTCCTTATTTATCCACAAACACTGTATCGAATAAGGTAACAAGTGCCGTTTCAACAAAACAAACAAACAAATCCCTTCGTTGAATACGATTGAAACTTGTCATCGAAATAGGAAGATAACGAAATTATAATCCAACCAATTAGCTGATCGAACGGACTTATGACCAATTTTGTGGAAATCACATAGGTCCGGTTTGTAACACTGAAAGCTCATACTTGAAGTAACCGAGGGCCGCGTAACAAAAGTTTATCGTATGCTTCGAGCGTTGTTTTTATGAAATCCAAGATTTTTAGTAAAGTGCAGAGTGACATAAGATCAATGAGGTACCTCTGAAGACCCCGTGGGGTACAGTCACGCAACAGCGGGGGACAACCTCACACGGGCACAGGCGGCATGTCCTGATGACGGTCCTTGAGGACAGCCGATAACGCCGGTGGGCTGATGTACTCGATGTTAGGGGGGCAGCAGTCACCCCACCGTAATGAGGTCTTCTGGGAGGGGCTATTCCTTGTCCTAAACGCGAGGCCGCCCATGGGCGCTGTTGGCCATCGATTTTCACCCAACTCACCGGTTGCCCTGCTGCTTACGGCTTCCGATTTTAGCTGCTAGCTACTATGTATCTCTTCTTCCACTCTCTCTCTTTCTCTTGTACGCTTCCTCCCTCACGGCTCTTCGACCTTCTTCCTCGAGACGCCCTTCACCTCCGCCACCTGATGTTTCTTCGATCCCGCACCTGCCATCAGTAGTCCGTTTTAATACTTCCCAATCGCCAAACGACGGAACGGCGTCTGCGCGCGATTATATTTTTCTTTCAGACCGGAAGTACCCGAGGCAACCGGACTGAGGACGCCCCTCGCGCGGCTGTCTTTCGACAATGACGACCGCTTTTAATATATTTTCTTTTGATTCGTGATTCGGCAACATTTTGGCAAAAAATCGGCTGCGATTTGACAAAAATGATTTTCATTCGAAATCGGGGGTGTGTTGTGTTAACTACCCTTCCGGGAGGTAAAAATAGACGCGGGGTGATAAGGAAATATGTGGAATGACTATATATCACGGAGGTTGTCTCGTTGTGGAGGGGATTGGTCGACTAGAAGGGGTGAATCGCGAGGGGTGGTCTGTTTATGAAAGGCTGAATACCACCCCTTTTACCCCTACTATGCGAGAGCAAAGTTTCCTTTTCACTCAACTTTTATCTGTCGCTACTAACCAACTTTTTTTATGTGATCCCTTCAATCAGACCGCAGTCTAATCAGCAAAAAGCTTCTTTACATCCCATCTCTCGTAATGAAAGTCTAACATACTTTCCTAGCCAAAACAAATCGGGATTAAGTTGATTCCAGGCGTTGCAAAGATAAATATACGGTGTTAATAAATTGAACTGGTGCTTTTTAATGGAAGTAACAACGAGACAAGTCCCTAAATGTTTCAGGCCTCCGGTGTAAAAAATCGATCAGACGAAAATAGCCGAACCGCGCCACTATCGATCCTGTGCGGCGGTTCCGCAAACTTACGGGCCTATAGGTATCGCGATAGTATTATTGAGCCGGGTCGGACTTCAACGTTTACATATATTTCGTCTGCATTCGTAAATAAATCGTACAAGCATTATTGTCCCGTGCTCAAAGTTTAGCGAACGAACATTTGACAAACATCCGATTAATTTCTTGATAAATCCAATAAAAAATTATACCGATTACTCACCGATCTCCGACGGAATCTCCTCAACTGCCTCGAAAAATCCTCAGTGGGGTCGATACAGCCACGACGATCATAAAGGTCACCTTAACCACACGTCTCCTCGGTTTCCTCACTAAGCCGGAAGTCACGACCAGATCCGTTTGGATCGGTAACGATCGCGAAACAAGGAAATACTTTCGAAAAATTGCTCAAATTTCAAGGTCACGCGCACTCTCCAACAACTTTCCTTCAACGCTACGTCTCGTATTCTCTTACCGTAGAATTTTTGTAATAGGGACGATTGGTTTTAGCGTCAATTTACCGATCTCGCGATCGATCGTATACGCGATTTTCGCTTGCCAATTTTTCATTATACCTTCGCTCGATAATTAACGCAAGATCTTTCGTAATTTACTTGGGTTTTTCCTGTTTATTGTTTTGATAATTGTTTTTTTTATGTTAATGTTTTGTATTCCCGTTACGCAATCGTTTCGTTAAGCTGTCGTGTGAACATCGCCGGTCGTCGGAGCGACGTTGTTTCGACGTCCCAAGCGTCGCGGCGACCTCCCCGCACTGAAGGAACGTTCGGGATATCTCAGGGGTGGACGAGGACAGCGAGGCGAGGCACGGGACGTTTGATATTGATTTCCCCTGCCCCCTTCCCCCTCGCCAACCCTCGTCGGTGATCCACGCTGAACTCCCCTCTCCCGATTCCCGTTGCCCGCGCGCGTCGTGACGTCACAACGCCCGCACGGGGGTGCGCGACAACCCTCTCTCTCAGGCCTCGGTTCTTGTCAAGGGCTCGAACGCCCTCTCTCGGTTTCGCACCCTCGCGAGGACGCCAGCCGCGAGAGAGGCGTGGACTCGGCCGAGTCCGCGATTCTGCGCCCCGAATACAAAACCCCTTCTTCGACGGAAATCGCGGGGCTGGTTGAAACAACCCCTCACCCATCTACCCCCCTACGACAACCTCACCCAGACTGATAAAAACTAAACCTGGCTTCCACGCTGTGTACCTACCTAACCCCTTTTCTGTCAACAATCTTGGATCGTATTTCTTGTTTAACCTTTCAAATTAAGGAAATCGACATTCGCGATATCGACGGTGGAAAAAAATGGTCGACGCGATCAACGAGGACAAAAATTGACGATGTATAGGTCGATGGATAAAAATTGTAATTTTAAAAAATCGGGGGCGCGGCGGTCGAGATATTGACAGGGTTGAAAGAAAAATTCGAATTTATACGCCTCCATTCTCTCAGCTAACATTGAGGCTTTTATTCCTGATCGCATTCGTTATAAATGGATTTCCCTTGGCCATTTTCCCGGATACGCTGCTGGTCGAACGAGTAACATTAGCCACCCTCGCATCTCTTCTATTTCTTGTCTTTAGTTCGATCGACTCAGGAGTTTCATCATCGAACCAAGAGACTACAGCGAATAGAACATTCCCTCATGGCGCAGAGTCAATTTCCTCGCCATCCATGCATTGGATGTACCGGCTCTCTTTTGCGTCAAATGGCAAAACTAATTTATTCAATTTCTTTTCGTTATTTTTAAACCGAGCTGGAATCGCAGAGATTGGGAGTAAACGAATTCAATCCATCGATGAAACTTCGAGCTTTTGCTCTTTCTAGCTATTTTGTATGCCGCAGACATCTTTGATATTCCACAGAATGATTATTGAAATTAATAATTATTCGTACGAGAACAAAATTGGCGATGTAAAAAAAAGTTTTTAACAATAATATGCGACGATTGCGTACGATAAAGATAAGAGATGTCTGTATTGAACGACCCCTCCAGTGTTTAGAAAAGATCCCTGGAGAACCTCCATTTGTATTCTTCTTGTGGATTTCGAAGGTCGTCGGGGAAACTTTAGGCTTGAGCTCTTTTTCGATTGCCCGGACGACACGTGGGCTACTATCTAGGACACGAGCTTTCGATTAATGGCGAATTGGATGACGTACGAGTCCTCGTTACTCAAGATCACACCCTGAAGGATTGACCTGTAAGGAAAAGGACATAGGGAACTGCGAAGGTCAGAGGGGGGAAAAGATGCCATATACATATGTTTTGTTCGTCTTATCAAACCATTTTTCAGTCTGACAATATTTAATCTGCAACGTACAATTTTGTATTAATTTTGTTAATTTTAATTATGAAAATCTGAATTCACAGGGCACTGTCACTGAGCGATAGAAAATCAAATTATCACTAAACTATAAAACTATAAAAAACTTTTTCTCCTAACAAAATTCGAATCCCAAAATTTACATATGTTTCACTGTCTTCGTTTTATTGTAAATTTTTATATTTAAAAAGAAAATAACCTTACAAAAACCTGAACAATGGATAAATGCTATTTTAGGTATTGAGTCGCACGAGGAATTTACGAAATCGAAATTTTCGTGTAAATCCGTCTAGCTACAGGTAAATCGGGGTCACTTGCATCACTTTCTTTATTTTGTCTATTTTCAGTAAAAATTGACAGTAGCATTGATCGATCATCCTTGATGCAAATGATCTAACTTGTTATTTTTTGTGTACGAATACAATTGTACGAAGAGTGAAGAAAAAACGTAATTTCTCGATCGATCAACAATAGTCCCGAGTCGTTGCGTGCGGATGTGACTGGCACGTCGGAGAACCTCGAATAGAATTTTTCATTCATGAATGACAAAGGGTGCGATTTAGATCGACTATAGAATACAATCGTATCTACTCGTTGAAACCACTCTTGAATGTGCCTTCATTCGTTGGTCTTTATCGAGGCTTTGTATTATTGGACATAGGTGCGTAGGTCGTTATACAATAATACATTAAATATATACACATACGTAAAGTCGATGTAACATTTGATATTTAGTTTACGAAGAATCGTGGAATTCTGTTGTTGAATTAATTATAGTTCGGGAGAAATGTATCCATCGACCTCGAAATACCTACCAGAACCATGGACACGACCTCGAGACGAAACCCACCATCTCCACGAAGTCTAAAAATAATTTATACCACTTTATACAAAACAGGATTGTTACAATGCATCGCGATTTATGGCAACAATTCTCTTATATCACAACATCCACCCACGATAAGATAATTTTTATTTTATTTATAAAATTAAATTATAATTTTGTCCACTTTCTTAAATTTTTAAAAGTTTATAATTTTCTTGGCATTTTCATACAATGTAT
>JAPYZT010002758.1:0-36602 GCA_030522965.1 Tryphoninae sp. A BG-2022a
ACACACACGCACGCACGCACGCACGCACGCACGCACGCACGCACGCACACACACACACACACACACACACACACACACACACACACACACACACACACATACGTACACACAGACTCTTGCTCTCGTTTCATTTCGATCCTTAACATTCTCTCGTAGGTGCGGTGGGCCACCTCGTAGTTGGAAATTTACACGGTTATACAGAGAGTGGTGCACCTTCGGCCTGCGTAAAACACGACGACGATGGTGGTGGTGGTGGTGGTGGTAGTGGTGATGGTGGTGGTGGTGCTAGTCAGTGTGATATATAGAGCGAAAGATACGGTGGTGGTGGCTGCTCTGCCGCTACTCGGCCAATGGACCCTTCCCTGTCCCAAATACTTGACGTGACCCAGTTTCCCTGGTAGATAACCCCGTGACACACGAACCACCGCCGTTCGACTTTCCTGATTGAACGTCGCGCCCCACTGTGCCACTACCTACCCTCTTACTTTTTCCTCCCTTTTTTTTCTTTTTTTTTCCCTTGTCTCTCGACCCTTCCATCCTTTTTTTAAAATCCTTTTTCTCTTTTTTCACTGCAAATTTTCAAACCTCGACATCGTGTCGTACAATTTTCCTTCGTTACATTTTTTCTATTTATCCCACGTTCCATAATTTCCCCGATTTGAAGTTCTTATGGCTCGAGGGGGTTGTTTTGTTTCAGTTTCTTTTTTTCTTTTGGTTTGTTCTTTTCTTGAAAAATCGATCGTTATTGCGCGAGATTAAGGCTTTTTCGTTAGAATTTAATATAAATCGAGAGAGAGAGAGCATTGAGTTTGCGTCGCGGTGTTTTTCTTCTCGGAGGAAATGTTATTACGGAGAGGTCATTGACTTTAACGACGTATTTTTAATCGTTCTTGCGGAATGACACTCGATGCTTTACGATTTCTCCTTCTACGCTTCTGTCGTTATTACCGATCATCCCTTTCTTAACAACCTTCGTTTATGTTCATCGCCTTGTTACTTTTTTCCTTCTTTTTATCTGTTTTTAATGAAATTATTTCCGATTCATTTTTACGATTGGAATTTCGTTCCTGGTGTTGATTCGTCTATTTTGTTAAGACTGGGATCTTTCGCGAGCTTTTTTTTTCAATGTGATCTTACCTTTATATGTAGATTGTTTCTTTTATGAAAATTTTTGGAGGAGCGATCGATATGTCGCTCGCCTTTCTCTCTCGTCCTTCCGACACTCGTGTCCTTTTGCTCCTTTTCTGTAAGGAAATTTTTTTTTATTCTTTCGTTTTTCTAGTTTCACACAGCGTTTCTACGATGTCGAGGAAACGTTTTCTACCTTGGCTCTTTCCTTGCCCCAGTGTTGCAATCCCAAGGGATCGTACCCTTTATACCATTTTGCAGCTTTTTTTCTCTCTCTCTTTCTCTCTCCGCCTCGTCGTTTTCTATCTTTTTATCTCTCTCTTGGCTCACTCGATCGCTCGACCATCTACAGCTCGAAATCGTTACGTTTACCATATCATCGTAGAAATTTTATGGATCATCGATGCATTTTTTTTTTCAATTTAAAAAATTCTTTTTTTTTTGGGATGAAAAAAATAGTCACGAGGGATAGAGGGCACTCGAGGGTGAATATCGAGGGTAGAAAATTAAATCTTTTCCACATCGTGCACATTATATCGATTTGGAGCGTTTAATTGGCTAAATTCATTTTTTTCCCTTGAACGATAATCTCGTTGATCACCCTAAACGATTTCTTAATCGAAAAACAATCTTGCACAGTTTTTGAGGAATTTCATAATTTCTTACGTTTAGTTTCAATTATTATTTATTATTTGCTTATATCGATATCGTTCCCATTACTTCGTCTCTGATTTAACTTTTTATTTTTCTTGATAATTGATCGATAATCGATAAATGATTTTGATCCGAGGATATTGCTCGGGTTGGAAGTTCTTTCGAACGTTCAGACCTCGTAGAATGATTGAATCAGGTCAGTGTTTTCGACCATAAGTTGAGCCGGCGCCTGCGCCCTAACCACTTAGCGCCACCCCTGTTGAAAACGAGGAGGGTGACCCAAACATAATTTTGCCTTCTCCTTTACGTCTCTCTTTTAACGTTTTTCTCATCTTTCTTCTCACAATTTTTCTCAACATTGTTTCAATGTTCAAGATTTTTATTCGTTTGTGCGACAATTTTTATATATATATATCTATGATTCGTTAGTCGTTTAGTTACGACGAGAATGTTGCATTGCGGATGAAATTCTTGCGATTCTCTACGCCCCCGGGGTGAAAGACCAAATTGCTCGTAATAGAAAGTTCTAAGTAGTTAATGACTCGATTAGTGCGAAAGCAATTAAAGCAGACTCGTGTTTAGTCAGATTTGTTTATCCTACGAAAGAAAAACAATTAAAATACGACCCACTGCATGATTATCTAATTAGAATCATTTAACATTTTTTAACGAATACAAATCTTATATAATCCATCCCTAAATACACAGTAATCATTAATAATGCTTTAAAACATCGAAATAAATTGTTTCCAACCTAAAATTTAATTTTTAATTGAATTTTCCGAGGTTGCGAAAAATCGGCAGTAGTACGAGTCAACGCTTGTCAGACACGAACCTCAATTCGGTTTTCTAATTCTTAATTCGAACGTTGGGATATTTCCTCTTGGTCCTGAAGCATTCTAAAACTATTTCACCCTTAAATACAAACCCCTACTTACGTCTAAACCCATAAACATTAAATAACGAAGGGTAAAACGAGAAAAAATTACCGAATCGAGGAAAAAAAGAAATTTATTCCCTTTATAATAATGCACAGCGTGTTGCACTTTCTCCCAGCTTTGTCCACTGGTTTATCGGTTTATCGATACATAGACGTAGTTGTCGCGTATTATGTTTATCCCCACGATTATGCAAATACATTATATATTGAAGTGTTGTTAAAAAAACGTATAGTTATTATATATCGCTATAACACTTCAAATATTTCTTCAATACTTTTACTCGTGTATATAAACCATGGGATACTTAGAGTATGTACACGCGACGTATTTACTGGAAAGCAAGACGCGATGAGGTCGAGGATGCAGATTAAATTAATATTCCATTGACCCGATATGGACACTTCAGTTAACATCTGGGCGATTCGCGATAAAACGAGAGGGATCAGCTAAGTGTCGAGTAAAATCGCTCGCCCACGTGTGTGTGTGTGTGTGTGTGTGTGTGTGTGTTCAAGTAAACAAAGTCCAGTCAGGCTACGACCTACACGCCGTTGTATCGTGTGCATCACATGTATTTTTAAACCCTTGGCCTGGATTATTACCATGTGTGCACTTTACCCTTCACCCCTTGCTACTACGTATTATTAATTTCTTCTCGTTCTCTTATATGCAATATTTACTTGCAAACTTGAAATATGTAAACAAGAACGTATCACACTAGCGATGGGTTGAAAGTTTTCGTTAAATACGTGGATGAGAATGTTTTATACCTTACGACATTACTTAATATTCGATGAAAATTTTGAATTATTCTTTTTATTCATATTTTTGTTCTCATTGTCAATGTGACACGTTGGTACGTTCATTTGTTCTTAAATGATGATATTTAAGAATTTTCAAGATATTGTCGGTACAAAAATTGAATTTTTTAACGACAGGAGTTGAAAATTTTTATTTTGAAAATTTCTAATTTTGTAATTCCTAAATGTAACGAAAAAATGTATTTTTTAATAATGGCAGTATTTTGAAAATTGTGACAATGATTTGAAAATTAATAAGTTTTGAGGGAGAATAGTCGAACGTAAATAAAACAAAGATTGTAGTAAATATGCTCGTTGCAAAAACGTAAAGAAATATCTTTAATTCGATGAAAATCTTTACCAATACGATTCTGCTTCCTATGTGCTCTCTCAGCAGGTCATGCTTGACGTTTGTGATGCAGGAGTTACGGACCAAAAGACCTTTTAAGATATGGGACAGCTGGCGTAACGTGAGAAAGGGCCTGGTTGTGAGCAATTTCGAGGAACTCATACACAGAGGTGAGTCGAACAAAATTATACGAGATTCTCAATTAACGAATAAATAATAATTTTATAACTTTTTATATCACGAAAACAAAATTCACAGGAAAGGAGAAATTGGGTGTCCCACAAAGTGAGAACGTATGCCTGGTGCTAGAGTCGGACGGGACACAGGTAGAGGACGGCGAGTATTTCAAGACACTCGCCAATAATACTATACTCCTTCTACTGAGGCATGGCGAGCGTTGGTGTCCCACAGGGGTTGATATCATACGCGCCGGTACGTAAAAATCATTCTCTCGTCCCATTCATAAAAAAAAGCAAAATAAATCGAACGTAGGACCACAATTTTTTTCTCAATGTCACGAATTAAGATAAAACAAATACTTTGGAGAATTCCTTTCGCTCTTGAAACATTTCGTGTCAACAAAAAATTGAAATTAATCAAATGTGGAAGCACAATTTTGATCCCAACTTTATGAAGTAAGACAGAAAAGATACTTTGGAGAATTTCTTTCGCTCTTGAAACATTTCGTGTCAACAAAAAATTGAAATTAATCAAACGTGGGAGCCCAATTTTGATCCCAACTTTACGAAGTAAGACAGAACAGATACTTTGGAGAATTTCTTTCACTCTTGAAACATTTCGTGTCAACAAAAAATTGAAATTAATCAAACGTGGGAGCCCAATTTTGATCTCAACTTTACGAAGTAAGACGGAACAGATACTTTGGAGAATTTCTTTCGCCCTCGAAACATTTCGTGTCAACGGGCATTGTAATAATTTTCGTTAGATCAATTCACTCGTAGCAGACGAGGAATAAATGAAGTTATGTATTTAACTGGATTGTCACTCGTTCCTCAGATATTGTACATAAGTAATATTATGTACAGTTCTTTCTGACAATGGAGATGTATATAAGGGATTGTGAGAAGAGACCAACATCATCGTCGCACACGCACACAAAGCACGCATACGTATAAATATATGTTAGGACGAATGTACGCGATAGACGCTCGGTTAGTTTGCTAGCGATAAACTTGTTTCACTTTGTGCGGGCTTGCGTGTTGTGAGCTCGAATTCATAGCGAGCTGTCGTGTGCGAAGTAGTGAGAAGGGGAAGAGGCCGAGAGGGAGAGAGTGGTATGTTCGAATTCATATAGCGAGCTGTCGTGTGGGAGATGGAGGGGACTGGCGACGAGAGAGGTGGTAGTTTTGGGATCATTACAGTCTATATATATTGAGTATCACGATCAGCGTACTAATATTACTACAGTTACGGAATTAATACGAATTGTTACGAAATTAAGTAGTAAAGGTCGATTTTAGTCAGACACGAGTTTAACTGGCTATTTAAACGAATCGTGACTTTGCTATTGGTTCTGGGAGATATTTTTTCATGAACAGGATGAAAAAGAAGGACGAGGATTGAAAAATATAATTTTTAGGGTTTTTAAGGAAGCCTGGAGAGAGCTAGCAGCAAAATGTCATTATCCTTGTCTAGTGGAACGTAGAATAATAATCATTCTTTTCCCCGACTGTAATCACTACCTGGATAGTTCTCGAACCTAGTTATCAAAAAAAAGAATACATATTTTCTTAGAATATTACCGAAAAATCATAGTCAATAATGTTTCGAAAAAAAAAAGTTCTCAAATACGTAACTAAAATCTTGCTTTTACTAAAATAAAAAAAATTTCTTATCCGTGTAATGAATATAAAAGTATTAAACTACCGGTTAGAGTAAATAGATAAGACAACACAATATTAATATCAACGTTATGTTTTTGTACGCAGCAATTTCCGCAATACCAAAAATAGTTTGTGAGACGATACACGCCCTGGAGTTGCACGATGAAACGCCCTCCTGGAAGATTATGGACAATAAGGGTCGCGTCACAGTGGTATTGCACTGGGACCAGCGTTCGTCGGGTTCGTCCTCGTCATCGAGCCAACAGCAGCAGCAACAGCAACAGCAACAGCAACAACATCATCAGCATCACCATCAGCAGCAGCAGCACGGTGGCCAACAGCAACATGGCGGCCAACAGCAGCACCAGGCAAAATTATTGCAGGACGGTATGGGAGGGAGTTCGAAGTATTCGCCGACGAAGATCAAGTCGGATGGATTTTTCTTAAGCGGGGGGGATGGGCCGGGTGGGGTGAGCAGTGGGATCGGCGGTATTCAACGGCCCTCGTTGGTCATACAGACGAGCTTGGACAAGCTCAATTACGGTGTTGTCAAAACGAGTCACATTACGAGCGGTGATATCGTGTGTCCGCCACGTTACAGCAGTCCCCAAATCACTGTGATAAATCATGACGATATGGTGCAGAAAAGTTTCACTAGTCCGAGTAATAGTTCCTACGGGCCGATTGTCACCCCGGGCTCGATCATACCCGGTATCGTATCTTCCAACGGTGTAATAAGTCATCAGCAGCAGCAGCAACAACAGCAACAACAGCAGCAGCAGCAACAAGCGTCCCACAGCGGTATACCGGGACGTCTCGTAAAACAGAGCACCAATTCGTTCGAGAGCACCACCATTCATATCCACACGCCAGAGTGTTCCAATCATATACATCAACCGGTAGCGCGCAATGGTAGTCCGGTAAACGGACCGGACGGTGGCAACGCGGCCGAGTGCGATTTTCATTGTTGCGCCCTTCACGAGGAAGGACGTCGTATCGCCGTTCACAAATCCGTCGCAACGTCGCCGATCCAAGATGCTCAACATCAGCATCACTCGCAGCATCAGCAACAGCAACAACAGACCCAAACGCAGACGCCATCGCCTCAGCCACCCTCCTCCATGTCCGACGGTACCAAACGACCCGGTATGGTAAAAGGTCACGTAAGATTTCGCGATACCGCCGACGAGGAGTCGTCCCCGCGTAGTATGTCGAGCTCGGGCGGCCCTCCCAGTGGCAATGGACCCTTTCATCTTCACCATCATCATCATCACAATCATCATCAGGATCACGACAGTTCCGAGTCCGAGACTGAAAATACGATAATGGAGGATGAGATCGTGACCTCGGAGAAATTTTTGTTACTGATCGATCAATTGACCGTCGATCAGAAGCATCATTTAAGCATCAAGGACATTGGTATTATACTCGAGAGGCTCAGCTCCAAGATACTCGACGTCGAGAGGCTCGATCGCGAGAGCGAGAGCGAGGAATGTTACAACTGGACCATCAAGGCTATCATAAGGGGTGACGTATTGCGGGAACTCGGTGTAATATACAACGGCAATTATTACGCGATAAGCGAGCATCCGGGTTACAAGGAAGAGTCGGAGGAGAATAACGAGGATAACGAGGAGGAGGAGGAGGAGGATAGACTTTAATGAACGAGAGGAAACGGATCGGACGAAAGAACGATTCGAGGCAAGAAGGGAATTATTTAAGGGTGGAGTAAAAAAAAAAACGCTGTTTTACCTAGATAGAATTATATACGCGAAGGCAAAGGGATAATACACACGCACGAGGATACCCGCCGATGCCCCTAACGCTAAACACGGATGGACGGACGGACGGAAACCATCGGATTGTCGAAACGAGCCAATGCCGGGGTGTAGCACACGAGGATCACGCTGAATATCGTAAAATTTTGAAGGAACACAGGGCGCGGTCAGGAGAAACGAACGAAACGAAGCGATGAAAAATATGTACTTCGTAAGAAAACGAGAAGAAAATCACCGAAACACGTCATACCTATTAACGGTTATTAATTAAACGATATAGAGCGTGTTTGAAAGGGAAACGAGAAAAAAAAATAACAAACGAAGGAAACGTATCGAGCTCGATTTCGAGGGATGAAAATTCCAAGAAACGAACCGGAGGAGGATCTCTCTCGATAGTTCTTACGCGATAACGATGAAATCGTTATGGATCGTTTTAACGATCGCGAGCGAAGATCGACCGAGAAAAGGGATTAATTTTTTTGTAATTCAAGGGTTGATATTTGACGATTGCCAAAACAAAAAGTGCGTTACGTTGTGCCAAGATAGAGAGAACGAGAAAGAGAAGAGATAGAAGCGTTTTTGAGGAGGAAAAGAGTCCTCGATGTGCCAACGAGACACAAACTAGAAAGCTGTAAGGAGGAACGAGAGTGAGAAACGGACATTTTTTGTTGCTTTTTCCAAAGTGTTTTCATACCAAATAAGAAAAGAGGAACGAGATAAAACGCGAGGGCAAAGATCGGATGACGAAGGCAAAGAAAAAAAAAGAAAAAAGAAAAAAGAAGAATGAATAGAGGAACGACGAGGATTAGTATTTAAAAAAAAAAATAATAATAATAAAACAAAAACAAAAACAAAAAAACGACAAAAAAAAATAACAAAAAAATAACGAGAATGAAACAACAATGCATCGTAATGAAATAATCCCTATAAACCTTAGCTCTAAAGAACGGTTGTTGAACATGTACTTATTAAATAGTATGTATACTTGTAGGAAACATTTGGGATACGGATGCTCTCCGTAACCGTCCACGACACTGCCCTATCTAAAGAAAATAAGACGATGATGAAGGTGTGATGAGAGAGAGGCGAGAAACACAAAAAGAAGAAGAAGAAGAAGAAGAAGAAGAGGGAGAAGAAGAAGAAGAGGGAGAAGATAACGAGATAAATAAAAAAAGAACTTACGACGTACACACACGTGAAAAATAAAGAAATAATAACGATAACGTACTTCGGGGGGTTGAAAAAAAAAAAAACAGCAAAACAAGACAAACAGCACGTGAGAACGCGAGAGGCGAGTAAAAAAAATCGCAAAAAAAACTAGAAAAGAAGAAAAAGATAAAAACAAAAGAAATAACAAAAAAAAGAAAAACAAATACGGACAGGGATACAATTATTAATGATTCGAGCCTGAAATCACGATTTATGTAATTCGAACGACGATGCGAAAGAGTGCGGTTGGCACCCCTCTTCGCCGTTTGTAACGTTATAATTTTTCCGACTTCCCCCCCCCCCCTTGCGCATCGACGAAACTAGGAAATCAGACGAGAAACAAAACTAACTGAGAAAATGTCTTCTGCTCACGTTCTCCGACATATTGTGAGATTAATTAATATTATTCGTAACGATACGAACCCTCTCGATCGACGCTTCCCATTTTTAATTCGTGACAAAATAAAAATGAAAATGCAAAAAAAAACGAAGAAAAAAAAAAAAAAATAGAAAAACGAATACAAATAACAAAGATCATCATCATCATCCGGGTGTACATGTAACGTTGTTAACGAGAGAGGAAGAATGTGAGAGGTAATTATGAAATTTGGGAAAAATGTTTTGATAATTGAGTTGAATATCGATTATTCGAAAAATTGTTTTCTTTTTCCCTTTTTTTCCGAAAGGTTTATGATCGATTTTCTCCGTTTAATCGGAGAGTCGGCGTGAGATTGGACGAGAAGAAAGTTTAAAGCGACTGTGAGAGAGACACGGAGAGAAAGTTTGTATGTGCGTGTGTGTGCGAGAAATTTGAAAACTCACCCTCATTGTTCTATTGTGAAATATAAATCGCGTTTTATTCCACGTTATCGAAGCGATGCGATCGATATCGCGAAAAAAAAAAAAAAAAAAACAAGGAAATCACGATCGATCGATCGATCGTTCTTCGTAAATTATTTATATTTATTATAATTGTTATTATCATTGTCATTATTTATAGAAAAAAAAAATTCGCCGTCTCGTTTCAGTGAAAGAGATAAACGTATGGTCGGCCGAGTCGTCGATCCTCGAACTTAGGGGCCGAGCGCATTTTTTCTATAGTCAAGATTGCATGAATAAAGGAAGAAAAAAGAAAAGGTGAACCGAGAAAAAAAGATTGAAACACGAGACACACACGGGGGGTAGGGGGAGGGGTTGAAAATAATTTTTTCAAAGTTAACGAGGGATGACGAAGGAGAATTCGAGGTAAGGGTACAAAATACTCGACGAAGAGAAAAGAACAAAAGAGAACGACGAAAAAAATTGTTTGTTTTCACGTTTATGGATAAACGCACAATAGCGATCTGTAACCTCGTTTTCCTCGTATAAAAAAAAAATAGGAAGAAACGACATTCCTCGATCGAATTCCCGTGCGATGAAATTCGTTTTCTTTTTTGTTTTTTTTTTTTTTGCGAGTGTCCGTTAACGCGCGAGAAGTGTGCGAGAAAGGGAGAAAAAACGTGGCTGTGCGGATGAATAATTCAAAATATTAAAAGAGAAACAAGAGAATGAAAAACAAAGGAAAACGAGCGAAAGAATGTTTCGAGGAAACGCGAAGGGGGAAGATTTAAGCGAGACGATAATCCACACAGTCAGTGAAGCGATATATGTTCTTGCTTAACCGAGTAATCGTAATATCGTTACATAGTTGCGTTTGATCGTTTCTCTTGTGAGAAATTCTGAGAAATGTCAACGAGTGAGTGAAAGAAAACGATGTTTGGGTATGCCTGAGAGGGAGGAAGAGAGAGAGAGGGAGAGAGATGGAGAAAAAGTGAGAGCTCGATCGATGTAGAATTGAGACTCGGAAAAAAATGAAAAAGTAAAGAAAATATAAGAAACGTGGTAAGAAACGAGTGAGAAAGAGAAATGACCGAGAGAGAGAGAGTGAGAAAAGAGAGAAAGAGAGTAAAAAAGGGACGATAAAGGGAATGAAAGAAGAGAGACGATAAGGGGGATGAAAGAAACAAGAAGAAAGACAAAAGAAAAGACGAGCCCTTTTCTCGCGATACACTTTGCAATTTTAATATACAATTTCTATCGTGATACTACAAGCGTAAGAGAATATCATAAAAATGATGGGAAGAAGAGAAATAAAGAATACAAAAAAAAGCGAACAAGAACAAAAAAAACGAATGAGACGAACAAAAAAACACTGCGAGGAGCAAACGTCGAGGACGAAGAAATGCCTAGAGTGTTCTCATTGTCGAGAGTTCTCCCTCTTTTCGTGTCCTCGGGCGTGTTAATGTGTACGTGTGTGTGTGTCGGTGCGTCCACGTACGAGTGTATCATCATCATCATCATCATCATCATCATCCACGACGAGTTAAAAAAACAAAAGAAACGAACAAAAAGAAAAACCGAAATGAAGAAATTATTGAATTATCTCTTCATTACTTTCTTTCCATTTACGGGACACGCACATATACGTACACTCGCGATAATAATCCATGGGACTTGCGCCATCGAGTGTTGCGTCCCTCGGATTATTTTATAATAATGACTCGAGCGAGATTCTCGTTCGATTCCCAAAAGCTTAAAAAAGAAGAAGAAGAAGAAAAAAATGAAAAGAAAGCAAAGAAAAACGAATGAACAAAATGTAAACTTTGACTACTCTGCGTTAAACAAATCATGACGAGCAATATAGCAATTTTTCTTGTCGAGTGGAAATCGTTTAAGTCGTTTGAATTAAGTTCGAAATTAATTACGTTCGCGAAATCGAGTCGCGAAAGATAATTTTTAAAAATACAGAAGCGAGAAAAAAAATAACAAGAATAACAACAAGGATAATCGAGGAACTATCGTTCCACATTGTTCGTGCCAAATTATCGTTTTTCTTTTTTCTGTCTTTGTCGAAACGATAATGGTTCGAACAAATTATCGTTGAATTAACGTTGAATAAGTTTATTTTATTTTCATTCGAATGACAAATTCGTTTCTGTTGTTGAGTGAATCTGCTACGATGCGAGAGGGGGTGGGGGTTGAGACAAGTAGAAGGGGTGGCGGGGCGATAAGGGGTTGTATACATCTAATATGAAACATATAATATAGAGAATGGAAAGAAAAATAAGACGAGAATGAAAGAAGTTATGTCGAAAATAAATATTCAAGGAGTTTCGTTGATCGACCTCTTGAGAAAAAAAGCACACATGGATACAGATACAAACATGCATTCATACGTACATACACACACACACACACACACACGCACACACACACATACACACATAGGCACACGAACATATTATATGAACGAAGAAGAAGAAGAAAAAAAAACGTCTACGAATCTCTTGTTTTCTTTCTTGGTGAGGGGAGGAAAAGGGGTTGGAGCATGGTGAAAGAGGGTGAAATCGATAATACATTATACGAGGGTATAATATCGATCGTAATTAATAGAAAAGAGCAAAAAAACGAAGAAAAAACAAAAAGAAAACCAAAAATAAAAAAAAAGTCGAAGGGTAAAAACGTCGTTCGAACAGGGAGCGACTTGAATCCTCTGTCCGACTCTAATTGACGAAACGTATACGTAATTAAAAAAAAAAGAAAATTAATAAAAGAAAGAGGGTGAGGGTGGGTGAGGGGGGGGGGATGAAGAAGAAGAGACGAGAATACGATAAAAGAATGAGAGTTGCGAGGGTTAGGGATGAGACAGAAAGGGGATGAAGAGAGACAGGACGATGAAAGAAAAACGTTTTTATGAGAGAAGAAGGGGAGAGATATAAAGCAAGATAATTAGCCTGTACGAAGATTTTTCGGATGGTAAAGAAGCACGAAGGAAGGAGAGAGAGAGAGAGAGAGACAGACAGACAGACAGACACAGATACACGTACGCACAAGGGATGGTAACATTGTAGTCGAAGAGAGTGAAAAATCGTGAGGGGAAGTATGAGGAGGTATAAGAAAAATGACGAGAGGGAAAGTGAAAGAGCGAAAGGGGTGAAGGAAAAGAAAGAGAGAGAGAGAGAGAGAGAGAGAGAGAGAGAGAGAGAGAGAGAGAGAGAGAGAGAGAAAGAAAGAAGAAGAAAACGTTGCGTTGTGTGAGTGTGATGCACTTGTTAGTAGGTATTAATGATATATAATAAATATACTACGAGGAAAAAAAAAAATAATAATAATATTAATATACACTAATACTGATATATTAATATTATCGAGGAAAAAGAAAACAAAACAAAAACAAAAAAAAAAAAATAATAAGGAATAATAACGCATTTATATCGGACGAAATGGTCGAAACGGAGGTGTGTGTTTTTTCAATCGTTTATAGCCAATTAAGATTTATAAGAGAACTTGAAGACAAAACAAAAAAATAATGAGAAAAAAATGAAAAAAAAAAGAAAAGAAAAAGACAAAAACAAAGAACAGAGTAAGAAAACACGAGAGAAGATAAGAGGCGGCCGACAGTATTACGAAAGAAACATTTGTCGAGAAGTAGTGCATAACGATTAATCGAATTTACGATAAAGAAAACAAAAAATTACAAAGTGAAAAAAAAAATAACAAAAAATACCAAAAAAACGAAAATAACAAAATACTGTGTGACGTGGGGGGTTTGTAAGGATTAGTTCGAGATTATTTCGAGGTAAGAAATTGCGCGAGGGCTTGGAATTTATTCGGGGGGGGGGGGGGGGGGTGGGGGTTTGGATCTATTAAGAGTTAATAAAGTGAGTGATGAAAACCAAAAAAAAAAAAATAAAATCCGAGGACGAAAAATAAATGTGAAAGAGAACGCACGTTTCGGTTTTTGTGACATGCAAGAAAAAGAAACCAAAAAAAAAACGACGATCGTTTCTCTTGCGTTGTTTCGTTTTGTAACTTTTCTCGTACTCGTCAACGAAGGAGTCGGAACATTCGCTCGAAGGACCAAGGACTTTTCCTATTTCCCATCGAACGACGGTGGCAAAGGTGAGTTTGTTAATTCTATCAAGAAAATAAATCAAATTGATTATCGCTGCGGTAGAAAACGAAGAAATTTTAATGATGTCAAGAAAAAAATTATTATTCGAAAAATTTTCAATTAATTATTTAAATAAAAAAAAAAACGTTTTCTTCGCGTTTGTAATTAATCGAACGTCTGCCGAATTTTGGATTCTCATCGCGTATGGAAACACGACTGAAAGCATTGTCGAAAAAAATTTGCCTATGTAAACAAAATGAAAAATCTTTCGACGTGCCATTCGGCAATTTCAATTTTCGTCAAGCGCGAGCGACCTGCGTGTGATCGGCGAGGTTGCGCGTGATGGAAGTTAAAAGCATAAATTCGTACGTTAAAAGCTTGGATCGGTCGTTCAATAAAAAACAATCCCCTCAGTCTGCGTTTGACAGGAGCTCGTAGTTTTCGGCAACCTGATCTGGTCCATGGCTCGTTCGTTTTCTCGAATACGTCATCATTATGCTTTATCTCACAACCACCCTGTTTTTTGCGAATAAAAAATGTACGGGTCGGCGTAATATTTACTGGAAAAATTACGATATCGTCGAATACGAAAAGACCGAGTGTCAAGTTCGTTGGAGAAAAATCAGTAATTTGTCGAACGAGGTAATTTTCCTCCAGGTAGAAATTGAAAAACAAAAATTGAAATAATAATAAACAACGGATGTACGGCGTTATAGTCGTTGGAAAAATTACGATATCGTCGAATACGAAAGACCGAGTGTCAAGTTCGTTGGAGAAAAATCAGTAATTTGTTGGAAGAGGTAAATTTGCTCCAGGTAGAAATTGAAAAACAAATATTGAAATAATAATAAACGAGTTTTTTTTTAAGCACGTCAAATGACTCAAGGGTTAACGACCGTCAGTTAAGAGAAGGGTAGTTTTTTTTGTGACTAAGGGATGTACGGCGTTATAGTCGTTGGAAAAATTACGATATCGTCGAATACGAAAGATCGAGTGTCACGTTCATTGGAGAAAAATCAGTAATTTGTTGGATGAGGTAAATTTTCTCCAGGTAAAAATTGAACAACAAATATTGAAATAATAATAAACGAGTTTTTTTTTAAGCAAGTCAAATGACCCAAGGGTTAACGACCCTCAGTTAAGATAAGTTAATTTTAATTTGTAATTTATAATTTATAATTTTGTTTGTGAAGAAAGGATGCACGGCGTTATAGTCGTTGGAAAAATTACGATATCGTCGAATACGAAAAGATCGAGTGTCAAGTTCGTTGGAGAAAAATCAGTAATTTGTCGAACGAGGTAATTTTCCTCCAGGTAGAAATTGAAAAACAAAAATTGAAATAATAATAAACATCGTCAGTTAAGATAAAGGGTAATTTTTTTATGAAGAAAAGATGCACGAGTCGGAGTTATAGTTGTTGGAAAAATTACGATATCGTCAAATCCGTAGAAATTGAGTGTCAAGTTCGTTGGAAAAAAATCAGTAATTTGTTGGACGAGATAAATTTTCTCCTGCTAGAAATTAAAAAAAAATAACGGAAATTATAATAAACCAGTTTTTTTTTGGAGCAAGTCAAATGACCCAAGGGTTAACGACCGTCAGTTAAGATAAGGGTAAGGGGTTGAATAAGCTCAGGAGGTTTCTTATGGAACGAGACTGAGGGCAGGTTCGTTTTCGTCCGCGCCTAACGCTGTCCGCATTCCCCGTGGCTAAGCTCGCATACTTAAGCTCTGCGAAGATCAAGCAAAAAAACTGAGAGGGAAAGAGCCAGAGAGTAAAAATCAAGCTTCGCGCGAGACGGTCAGGGATAAATAAACACCCTCCTACCCCTTGGACGGCGAGTAAGAAACCAGAAGAAAAAAAAAACGAGAAAAAGCTCGAGCTCGAGCTTACCGGACACTGCAAGGGATGATGCCTGTACAACTCGGTGAGGAAGGTAGGGTTGTGAAAAAAAACGGAGATAGAAGGGATGAAGTTACAAAACTTGCCCAAGCGGTAGAACGAGACGTGGGACCGGAGCTTGCAGAAGGGGAAGGAAAGACGTAGTCGAAGGATGCGAGAGGGGGTTATTAGCAACGAAGAAGGTGAAAAGATGGAAAAGCTCGAGCTTGCACCCCTCGGACAGGTATGTACAAACCCAGAGAGAGAGAGAGAGAGAGAGAGAGAGAGAGAGAGAGAGAGAGAGAGAGAGAGGGAGGGAGGGAGGGAGAGAAATAGGGGTAGGATCAGAGAATGATGCCGGGAGTTACGAAGAGCTTGCAGGCAAGAAAGAAACCTAGAGAGCTTAACTGTGGAATAAAAAGGGACGAAATAATCTTCTAAGAGAGGGAGAAGTAGGAGCAAGCGGAGAAGAGGGGGGATGAAAAAGTAAAACAGAGATGGGAGCTTCGCGAAGAAGCTTGCGGAAAAGGGATTGAAGCGAGACGAGGGTTAGCAAAGATGGGGATAAAACAGGGAGTGTGAGGAGGATGGAAAAGGGGATGAAAGAGGGGATGAAGAGAGAGAAGAGAGAGAACAGAGATGTGGTAGTTGAGATGGGGGAGTTTCTCAACTCCCGGTTTATTGATTCGGGTAGGGAGAGAGCACACGGGGTACGGGAAATGGCGCAGGAATCGATAAGAGGTGGTGTGCGGTCCTGGTATGACCGAGCCCACGCTCTCTGGCACAGCGCGGGACCAGCGTCAAGCCTCGTAGCAGCACCACCACCACCATCACCATCACCATCACCAACAGCAGCAGCAGCAGCAGCACAGCAGCACAGCAGCAGCAGCAGCAGCAGCAGTAGAAGCAGCAGCAGCGTAGAGCCAGAAGCCCGTGAGGGGTTGCCGGAATTGCCGGTCATGCTGGTCCTAGGGAAGGGTTGCTTCGATGATGCTGCTACTGATACGTCGCATGACGCGTACGTGTGTAGTAACACATCGAGGGAGAGCACAGAGGGTGAAAGAGAGAGAGAGAGAGAGAGGGAGAAGTAAACCTAGAGATGGTACACGCAAGATGAAAGCGCGCGCATGAGAAAGAGGGAGAGAGAGAGGGAGAGAGAGAATGAGAGGGAGGGAGGGTAGGGGGTTGATCGAGAGAGCGCAAGCTCGGGAAAGCTCCCGGAAAGTAGGGGTGGAGAATAGAACGAGAGTGAGAGACAGAGAGCACGACGATCGAGAGAGTATATCTCGAAACTACCCCCCACCTTTTGGTACAGGGTGGTGGCGAGCTACGAAATGGATGGGGGAGGGGGTGCGAGGAAGATCGTGACGAGGACGTTGGAAGCTGCAAATATCGCGAGAGCGTAGGGGAAATGCTCGAGGAGGGATGAGAAAATTGAGGGGTGGTAACGGTACGACGTCATCGCGAGACGCTCAGGAGGGGGGTGAGGGGGTTGAAATAGAGAAGGACCGCGAGATTGATAGGAAAGGGGGAGGTGGGAGGGTGGTAGTGGAGAGCGAGGCGAGAGAGAGAGAGAGGGAAGAGGGGATAAAGGGGTGCAGCAAATATTTTCATACTCCGGAGTTCCAGCGTAGCAAGAAGATGGCAGCCGTGGCGTGATTTGCGCGAGCCGGGATAGAGGAAGCGGAGTGAGCGAGCGAGCCACACGGGTGAAGGGAGCGCGCGGTGGTCGTTTCGTCGTCGGCGTTCGCTGTTTTCTGTTCACCCTCGGCGAAGACACGTCGTGTACGCGTCGTCGCTCGGCCAGCTCGTTCGTTTTGTTCGAACGTCGTTCGTCGTTTTCGTCGTCGTCGTCGTTCGTCGTTCGCGCTTACGTGCTGCGGTTTTTACCATTTTTAAAAGAATCAAGAACTACATTTTACCTTCGTAACGATCGTTCGTTCTCCGTCACGATATCACGGGATAAATCTTCGAAAATCTAAGAAAAAAAAAGAAAAAAAAAGAAAGAAAACGAAAAACCGCTCCTCTCTCGCATCGCGACTCGCTATCGTCGTCGTGTTTGACTCGCGTCTTAACGTCGATTCGTCGACTCTCGCGCGTCTCTAGAAACGTATTTCTCGCATTTCCTTTCTTTCTTCCTTTTTCCCCCTCCCCTTTTTTTCTTTTCTCCTTCGTCTCGCGCGAACGAGGGAGAAGTTTTTTTTTTTTTAATTTCTAAAATTTCGGGGGTGCAAAACTGAGATTTATGTCGATGGACGAAAGGTGAAGAAAACGAGAAAAATATGCGAGATCGTTCGATGGTAAAAGTGGTGCGACGCGATGTTTTAACGAAACTCACGGGGTGGGGGATGAACGTGTCGGACTGGTAATAAATTTTCATCGAAGCTTTTTTTTTTCATTCGTTCACGTCGTTTTTAATGCGAGAGTTCTGTCCTACATAAGGACGTAGAGAGAGGACTTGGCACGTCGAAGAACGAATCGTGGTGAACGCAGCCCTGGTAATGAAAAAATAAAATAATAACAATAATAATAATAATAATAAAATTTTAAAAATCTAATAAAGCGCGTCCGCCTGGAAACAGACTTCTTTCTCCTCGTTATTTTAATAATCGTGATATAATATAATAATCGAAGGTAACACATTTATCGATCATTTGTTTGAAAAATAAACGATCGAGACGGGAGTGCTGTTACTGTAGAGTCGAAGGAGAGATAAACACGGAAAGGGTCGAGTCAATGTGTGCGCGTTGATTCGGAACGAGACGCGAGAAAAGTGATCGACGAATTCGAGGAAGGTATTTTTTTTTTTTTTTTTTTCAAAAATTCCATTTCCCCTGGAAGAAAATTTCAAAAGCCAAACGAAATAATTCACGAATTGAATTGTAAACAAAAAATTGTTTTATACGAGTCGTTCGACGTCAATTAAATTCCGGATCGATTCGCGAATTGAATATTGAAGAGAAGGGGGTTGAAAAGAATTGAGGGTTGAAGACGAGAAAAAAGGAGAGAGAGGGAGAGGGAAATAAAGGGCGTGTGAGGGCCAAAGTCCCTCGTTGGGGCCCCCGGTGGCCTTGGGCCTTACGAAAGGTCCCCGAGAGAGAGAGGGGGACAGTGAGAAAGGGCGAAAGAACAAACGAATAAAAAAAAAACGAAACGATATTAGTTAAAAAAAATCGTTCACAATAAAAAGACGAAAAGAAAACAGTGAATTTTTCGAAATTCGTTCGTCCCTGTCGTTGACGCGACACAACGCTCCGCCTCACCCAGTGTTCCCTTCTCGCTTCACTCTCGTGGCTCAATCCACCCTCGGAGCTTCTCCGCGCCAACCCCTTTTACCCGCGCGGCGCCCCTCGTACCAAAAATTCTCGTCTTGAGAATTTCCGGTTCGACTCACGAAAGAATCGACGTATCGATCGAGACAAAACGAGATCCAAACGAAACTAGGACGCTTAATTAATTTCACGAAAATAAAACAACAACAAAAATAAAGAGATAAACAAACGAAAAGAAACTGAAAAAAATAACACCATGATTTTTAAAAACGATCTAAAATTAATGATAAAAAAAATCGTATTTCGAAGAAATTGTTGAGAGCTCGTGGTGTTTTACGCGCCGTGGCTAAATATAAAGTGACAACGATTATGCGTCAGACGAGAGTCATCAGCAGCATCATCGGCAGCAGCAGTAGCAGCAGCAGCGGCAGAAGCAGCAGCACCATCGTTAACGAGAACAACGTCGTCGTCGTCGCGTACCGTCGTACGACGAGCGTAAACCGAGAAAACGATAGTAATAAAAAGCAAGTGATTCGCGGACGTTATGTAAAATGGAATTAAACAATGTTGTTAAGACGTAAACATGTTTTGGGTACACTGTGGACTCTTTGTTCTCGTGATTGCCGTACCTGGATTTATTAGCAGCGCGGACAGCACGTCGAAGCGAGGTAAATATGATTGTAACCGATGCAAGAAAGAGGATAAAGCAAAATTTCGCTTGTCGGAAAATTATTCAATTTTTCAATAATTGTCGAAGATATAACGATTAAAATTTGTTTGTATCGTTGAAATTTATCGTGAGATTGATGATTCGATGATACGTAGATCGTTAATGAAGGAATCGGTCCGTTGAGACCGTTTCGAACGGCTTTGGCCCGGGGGTCCTATGCCGTGTCTGACCAATGACCGACCTATACTACTTGATTCTTGTTTTTTTAACTTTTACCGAGTTCTGCTGTCGAATTCTTCTGGTTGATCGAACTTGATCGATGTTTCTTCCTGAAATTTACTATATTTGTTATATTTTAAACCCCGTTGTAAGATATTTAAGGGTGTATCGATGCTTCTAGCGGATTTTATTTGAATTTAATTTCGCTGAAATAAAAACTGTAGGGAAATATGGTTCGCGTTCGGGGATATTAGAACCTAACGGGGGGTTGAATGTTATACTACATTGTTTTCGTAGCTGCATAAAGAAACGAGAAAATCAGTGGGCAAACAAGTTGTAGTATGTCATCGTCATCATCGTACAAGAGAAAAAGACATAAGGGATGAGATCTTTGCTTTTTCCCTCATTCTCGTCTCGTCAAAGTCTCGTCGTGTATTTAGGAAATACGGGTATGGCAGAAGATTAGAGAAGGGTGGAGAGAGGGCGGGGGAGGAGGGGAGTAGGTCGGTTGAACGATCGTCCCAATATCTCATCGTCAAGTCTGACACATCGACGTCCCAATTTGACGCTCGGCAAACCCCGTTTTAACAGATCGTATCTCTTTACATCGCGAAAGCTCATTCTTGCCACCATTAACACGCTTACGATCGACCGATCAATTGGTCCAATCTTCATTAAAGAAACATTTATCGTCCCGTTTCGCGCGATAAAATTCAATGAAAATATATCACGATATTGAAATAAAGTAATCGATCGACCCGAGGGGGGATGAAAAAAAGAAAGTTGAAGTACGATAAAGATCGGAGTTAGACGAAATTCAAGAGTTCGTGATAATTTTATAGCCTCGATATATCTATGTCGGCGTTAAGAAAAAAGAAATATCTATATATCTAAAGTATCACGGACGAGCTCGTAAAAGCAGACGGTTGAGATGGCGTGTACAGGTAGGGGTAGGTACAGGAGTCTCCCGTTCGAGATGAGGGTTGGGTCTCATAAGCGATTCGGGAGCCACCCTTGCGGCGTGAGAGCAGAGGCAAGCTGCTCGTCGCCCGTTCCTTCCTCTTGTACCTACAAGCTCGTCTATGGGGAGGGGGGAGGGGGTTGAATGTGCGAACCAGTGCGAAATGGGGATGTTTTAAGGGTGGTAGCAGACATGTAAATTTCCCCAAATTCGCTTGTACGCACTGTGGGGGATTCCTGGCAAAGGGTGACAAATGCGACTCAAAACGTTTCTACGAATCGGGCACACGAACATGCAGCACAAGAGAGCGAGAACATTAATTTGTATTAACTCGTACTCGAGAATTTATCGTGTAGAAAGGTTATTTCTCGTTATCTTGTACTCGTACAAAAATTAATCTTTCTCACTCGACGCAATCGTTGTTTTCATCGATCTTGTTGTCTTTTTTAAACAATTTTTTCATTAGTTGGGTTCAAAATTGATTTCGAACCATAATTTACGGACTGCAAAATTTAAATCCGACGATGGAACGAAGGAAATCAATTTTGTTGTTTATTAATGATTTTTGAAGGGTTTGTACGAACGCGTATGAATGTTTATCCCGGTTTTGCTGCCTAGAATTTTTATCCCTGCGATCCCTAAGGACTCGCCACGGATCGTCCGAAAGTTTATCTTTCCGTCAATTAAAACCAAACGTTGGGTTTTACGACGGTCCGTGGGTTATCTACGTCGTTCTGTTTCATTCCTATTCCCGACGGAGGAATAGAGGGAAAAACGTTTAATCGAGAGAGAGAGAGAGAGAGAGAGAGAGAGAGAGAGAGAGAGAGAGAGAGAGAGAGAGAGAGTATCGACAATAAGAAGATGAAAACATCGAGACGAAAGGGAGGAGTTTCGGGGGAGGGGTTGAAATGACCTAAGGGATGCGCTTCTAATCCATCCGATAGATTCGTTCTCGTGATTTTCACCCCTCGAACAAACTTCCTCATTATCGTAAAGAAAGAGATTGTTGTTCGATGGATTTGTCCCGACTCGTATTTTCTTTTCATCCCTTAGAGAAAAAAGAAAAAAAAATCAGAAAAATCATTCCTCTCCCTGGAGGAAGAACTGAGGACGAAAGAAAAAAAAATGCAAATCCAAGGGAAGAAAGTTCTTTCATTTCTCAGCGAATTTCTCGGGGTGGTTCTTTACTTTTTCTTTTTGGTTTTCTTTTTTATTCTCGTCTCCCAATCTCGTCCCTCTCGGTGTCCTAATAATCCATTGGCCCCAATTAGCCCAATTAGAGTGAATGCCGTAGGGCGTCGAATAAATTCCGTTGGTGCTCATCGACCAGGCTGACCCAAAAGACTCGTCGTCTCGGGCCGAAGGGGCCGAGAGCAAAAATTACGTTAACGAGAAGTGTGTATGGGAACGAGGGGAAGGGGGAGTGAGAGAAAAAAAAGATTTGCGTGATGGTTATGACTTGAAATTGACCCGGTTTACATTTTTGTTGTTTCATCCACATTTTCTCACCCCCTTTTGCTCACGCTCCAACATCGTCCCATTATATTCACTCCTCATCCGATATTTTTCTCGTGTTTTTTTTTTCTTTCGTTTCGCTCACTTATTTTCGTCATTCGTAGTCCTTCGCCCGTATATCCCTTTCGTTTCTAAGGTTAACCCTCTTATTTTTTTCTCCCGCGATCCTCGTCTCTTGGACCATTTTTATCACTGTGGAATCGACTCGAGGGAGCAATCGTCAGGGCCCCCCCCGGTCGTTTCTTCGTGGCCGTTGAATAAATTATCTTTAACGAAGTAAAAGGGCTCTTGTGATATCGGAGGGTCGTGCGAAGGGGGTTGAACGAGGTTCGAAGACGAGAAAGATCGAAAGAGCGAAGGAAAAACGAGTAGAAGGCGAAATAGAGTCTCATCAGGTGCGAGGAGGGAGAGGGGGTTAAAATACGAGGTCCAGTTGGCACGAGGATCGAATTTTTTTTCCCTCTTTTCGCAAATTGGCGAGGAAAAAGGTTTAGAAAATTGAAGATGATTTTTGCACCCCCGTAACGTTGGGAATACGAATCACCGTTAGGGTAAATGTGAATCGTTAGGGGTGAAGGTAAATGTAGGAAGGAGAGAGTAGAAAGCACGAGATAAGAATGGGAAAATAAAGGGGTGCGAAATGAGCAGAAGAAGAAGAAGAAGAAGAAGAAAAAAAACGCATCATCGCAGAAGAGGGACGAAGCGAAAGATGAACTCTGGTGGGGGGAAAAATGAGGGTTAGTAAACGTTAAACAACGGTAAGAACGAGAAAAGAAAATGATACTAGGTTGATCCTCGATTTCGTTGAAATCGTTATAGAGCGCGTTTGTAGGGTTGGCGAATCCTTTTCTCCGGTAATGGCGTTAAAAAGAAGTCACCCCAAGATGCTCGAGAATCACGTAGAAATCCGAAGCGGCACTCGGCAAATCGGTAATAGTCAAGCCAGCTCGTGGCATATAGGAGTCCAATATAGCGCATACGTGGCGAGAGAACAAAGTTCGTGTCTCGGGTGTTTAAGCTCCTCCGACCTCGGTCGCATCGGAACGAAAATCGTTTTAGTATTCACGACGTATACCGGAAAAATTTTCAAACGAAAATAAATAAAATTGGCGGCGAAGTTTTTTTTTAATGTTAGGAGAACGATCGTCGGTGCGACGATATGATCGGACAATCTCGTCGGCGGATACATTGTCGAACGAGGGGATGAAAGTCATCGTTAGAATGATGATTTCATGATAGGGAGATAATTTATCGAGAAATTGGAGCGTTGAAACAATTTCGAATGGCCCTAGCACGGGGTTAACGTAGTGCGTCTGACCAATGACGGAGTTATACTACTTGATGTGTGTTTTTTCAATGTTTCTCGAGATTTGAAGGTGAATTCTACTCGATGGTCGAGTTAAGTCGATGTCTCTAGCATGCTGTATGATAGTTTTGACCGGAAAATAAATAAAATTGGCGATGAAGTCTTTTTTTTGTAAAGTTAGAAGAAAGATTGTCGATACGACGATACGATCGGACAATCTCGTCGACGGATGAATTGTGAAACGAGTCGATAAAATTGACCGTGAGAACGATGATTTTGCGATGAGGAGAGACTTTATCGAGGAAGTGGAGCGTTGAAACAATTCCGAATGGCTCTAGCATGGAATTGTCGTGGCACGTCTGACCAATGACGGAGATATACTACTTGATATACGTTTTCTAATGTTTCCCGAGATTTGACGGTGAATTCTACTCGTTGTTCAAGCTCGGTTCATGTTTCTAGCATGCTGTACGATATTTATACAGGTAAGATAATGCCAGGGTGGTTGCGCACCCTTTGCAAAAAAATTGAACTTAGAAAAATATAACAAAAATTTCATTCAAACGTTAATCGTTTCTAAAAAATAAAAGGAACTATTAATCGATCAGACGTAAGATTACTATGAAAATTGAATAATTATACGAATATATACGTTTCTCATAGAAAAAAAAACAATAAAAATAAAACGCAAAATAAAGAAATTGAAGAAAAGTTAGAGAAAAGAAACGAGTGAAGAGAAAAATTGATATCGAAAAAATGATTTTAATTGAATGAATGAATGTATAGGCGGAAAGGGGATATTGAATATGAAAAAAAACTATAACCGAGGCGGAGGGGAAAGAGAAAAAAGAAAGAAAAGAAAGAAGAAAAGCTCGAGGGGTGTGGTGGAGCGGTGATACTGAAGAATAAAAGACGCGGAAAAGGGACCGACGACAAAGGGCCGAGAGAGAGGGAAGAGAGGACGGAGAAAAAGCGAAAAAGGATGAAAGCGAAAAAGTGAGACAGAAGGGTAGTTCCAGGGCGAAACGATGGCTGGCCAGGTCTCTCCCGGACGCTTATCGCGCAGCTGCATTATACTTGCGCTGCGAACTCGTCTCTCTCTCTCTCTCTCTCTTTCTCACTGACTCTCTCTCAGCTCTACCCGCTACCCCGCCATTCCCCTCTCTCTTCCTGTCCGCAGTTCACTGTTCACTCCCCGCAAAACCTTACAAACCTTCCCACCAATCTCCCTCTATACGTCGCCGGCAAGAAGCACGAATATTTTTCTTCCATTTTTCGATTTTACGAATTCATCGTTGCTTTTTCAAAAAAAAAAAGGAAAACCTTGTAATTTTCATTAACCGAGACGAATTCGAGAAAAATGAAAAAGACAATTGCTTTCTCTCGTCGAATAAAAAGAATTGCATCGTCGTATTGGAAATTAATTAAAATCGATGTTACAATAAAGTGTAAAAAATTTTCTTCGTTATGAAACTTATGAAATTTTTTCTTTACCTCGTACAAAAGCGCATTGCGCATGCACGCGACAGGTAAGGGGCTAGTTGGTCTCGTCCGCACGCGAATTGCATCATCTGGTATAGCGATACGGTAATGCTGGCGAGGCTAGACAGGACAGCTCGATGGAAAAAGGGAGAGATTGAATAGCACAGCTATTTCGAGGGAGGAATTCTGAGCTTTCGCTCACGCGATTGCCTGTTGATTAGAAAAGATTGATCAATCTGACGGGGGTGATACAGCATGAAGTGAGAGAGAGAGAGAGAGAGAGAGAGAGAGAGGAAGAGAAAGAAAGAGGGAGAGAGAGAGAAAGAGAGGGGGGGGGGAGAGGAAGAGAAAGAGAGAGAGAGAGAGAGAGAGAGAGAGAGAGAGAGAGAGTCTCCTCCAATTCTATCGTTCTCACGGTAGAATTGGAGGATCCAAAAAGTACGTGAAAGAGGGAGGAGGTGAAAAGGGAGTAGGTAGGAGGATGAAGAAGCGAGAAAGACAGTGACGCAGAGAGGGAGGAGACTGGTGGAGTGACTGGGATCAAATGAATTAATCGGGAGGCTCGTGGGTAATTGAGGATCGGCGAAAAGGGACGAGTGTCGAAGGGAGCGAGGGATTACACGAGTGAGATTTCGTGCTGAAATTGATAGGGACGCTCCGTGAGGGTGAAAGTGCCGAAACAATATAAAGTAACGATAACACGAGAAAAAAAGAAAATGAAGAAAAAACGTACAAACACACACCCACACACAAGTACGATAACGATTTTTTGGTAAGCCGCGTCACGAGGGTGATAAAGCGATCATATCCATGAAATTGGATGGATTAGAGATCGAAGGGAACCGAGTGAATTATTAATCCGATCGGAAATCGAGACGATCGGCGTTCAAAAAATATAACACAAACATTTCTTCAACCGGGAATAATATTTCATCCCCCGATCTAAATATCGGAACGTTAGTTTGTTTTTTTTTCAATCAATGTTCGTAAGCCAGCTTCGCATTTTTCTCTTGTTTCTTTCCGTTCTTCGCAAGGGGGTTGTTTCTCGACCGTTGAATTCAATAAATTAATTTGATTCGTCGCACGAATCGGGACTATGGAAATACTACTGGTATAAGGAGATAGGGGTTGAAGAGAGAATTCGAGGGTGAACAGAGGGATGGGGGTGGAACGAGGTAGTTCGAAGAGATCAGATGTAGAGCGAGAGGGATGAAGAAAAATAGAGAAAAAGAAATATGGAACGAGAAGGGCAGAGCGAACGTGATCAAGTCCGATGGACTCGGCTTCCTCCCATACGCTCTCTCTCTCTCTCTCTCTCTCTCTCTCTCCCTCACTTCCCCCGCTGCTCGGTGCCTGAAAAAAAAATCAACCCCCCATCTTCCTTGTATTCTCTTTCTCCACTTTTCTCATACCCCCTCTTTCTCTCTCTCTCTCTCTTTCCTCACCCTTGTCTCTGGCAGAATCCGCGAGATTGAAATGGCAAAGTGCCAGTTCTAATTTATTGGCCTCGTGGCTTTAACGAACGTACGTTTGACCGGCTTTACTCGCTCAAAAACTTTCATCCGTGCCGCATGTACGTACGACTCGCCTCTGGAAGGTTTTCATGGCACTAATATACATTCCCGAATTGATATATGTGTATATATATATATATATAACGGGTGATCACCACTCATATTTCGCATATCTTGCTGGAAATTTGAATTTTTCGTTACAATATACCGGGTGTCCCAGTTTTAAGGGATGAAAGTTGGATATAGCGATGGCCTGTTTTCCAGGGGGTGTATAATGTCTCTATTGTCTTTTTTGTTAAGGGATGGTAGATAGCTAGAAACTCTGTAATATCTGTAAATTTTATCTTCTCGGTCGAAAGAAGACACCCTGTATAAAGTTAGACGAAAGGAGGAAGAAGGACGTTCGTCGTAGCGTGATAGAAAGGTCGAAAGAGTTCCAGACTGTGGTGACCCGAACCGTGATAAATCGTGGCAAAGAAAGAGAAAATTGTCAAAGGCTTCTCTGACTTTTAATCCTTTTCCTCTCTCTCTCTCTCTCTCCCTCTCTTTTTCTCTTCCACTATGTCTCTCTCTCTCTCTCTCTCGCGTCCTCTTTCTACGAGTTGACCGGCGCATAATAATTACAAAAAAATAGGCCAGAGCATAGAAAAACAGAGCAAGAAACTGGAAACAATCAATTAAACTGAAAAAAGAAATCTGAAGAGGTTGAACTACGTTTTTGAAATTTTTTTTTTATTTTCAAATTAAACCTGGTGTAAAGGTCTAGCTAGATTCGTAGCACTTTTACGGCTTTGTACGAAGTTTCATTATTTCCATATAGAAATTTTGAAAAAACAAAAAACAAGAAAAAAATGTTCTCGCCCTTATTTCGTAAAAGTGACCTTAATTACCTAAGACTAGAAATAATTAAATTTACGTTTCGAAACGTTGAATATACATTTCCATTTATCCAGTCTAATCCATGAAAATTCAAAAATCATAAAAACAAAAAAGAAACGAACGAACGTCCGAGGTAATTATAATTAACGAGTGGTGGAACGTACTACTACGAATTACCGATATGGACAAAATGAAATGCGTCATTATTCATTATCAAATTGAGTATCAATCAACGAAACACGCCCATCGCGATTCATTAATTAAAAGATTGTGGCGCATGTCGGGAGTTAAAAGGAAATCAATGATGATACACGAATACGCGCATCGGGTATAACCGTACGCGTATAGATAGATAGATAGATTAGCATGAGAGCTCGATTATGCTACTGACGAATGGACACTCGTATACGGTAAAAGCGTTTTGAATTAACCCCAGAGCTTATCTGGATGACTGGCCTGGCTCGTTGCCTACATAGGCCTAATATAGTACTGGAAGAGAGAGGGGGAGGGGGGGGGGAGAGATGGAGAGGGGGAGAGAGTTAGAGAGAGAGAGAGAGAGAGAGGGGGAGAGAGAGAGAGAGAGAAAGAGAGAAAGAGAGAGAGACACACACACACAAACACAGACAGGCAGAGAGAGAGAGAGAGAGGGGGGGGGGAGAAAGGGGTAGGAGGCTGTTGGTTATACACCGCTGTAGCAAACCCACAGGCGGCGGTGGTTTTCATCTCTCAGTGCCTGCTGCTGTTTGATTTAGAGCCCGGAATTTACGTTCGTGTTATGTATTTGTATAGAATGTTGAGCCACGAGCGTTGCGAGCTATACGCGTATATACACGTGTAACGTAACGTCGTTCGGTTCACATTCTTGTAAAACAAACGTAAAAAAAAAGAAAAGAAAAACAAATGGCTTGATACGAAACGTGAAATACAAAGCTTTTCGCGTAATTTTTTTTGCACATTTTTGACGAAGTTCTCTCTAGGAAAAGTGGAGATTCATCAAGTTTTATATTACGTAACATCCCTCAACGACGTTGCGCATCCTTCAGTTACTTTTCAAATGAAAAACAAAAATATTGTTATTATAAATTTTAAGAAGAATTTTTAACTAACTACAAATTTGATTCGTTTCTCTCTTTCGCAATTTCCAGAAAACATTGTTAAAAAAAAAACGTAAGAAAATAAATTTCAACCCCCGTGATTATGTCCGAAACGAGGCTATCGATTAGAAACGAAGAATACATTTGGTTTTTTTCGTCAAATCGTGATAATAATTATTCATAATTATTTCTTCGTAGAAGCATTTTAAATGGTTTATCTTTCGGAGAGCGCGTCCATCTCTGATATCATTGGGGGGACGAGGGAGGGAGAGAAGGGGGGGGGACAATGTACGAGTGACGCGTATACCAAGCGGGTGTGGGTGTATAGGACGGAATTGAAATAGAGTGAATCGTGGTACGTAGGGGGGAGGGGGGGGGGTTGAAACAGTTCGCGTGACACGCTACCGTATGTGCCGGTGATAAACAAAGCACTTGCTCGTATCTACCGGGTGCATCCATCACTCGTTCACAATACGTATGTATATATGTATCTATATGCATACACACGTATATTTGGTACGGTATGGAATTTTATGCCGCAGATAGACGAGCAAATGGGCCTCGGTGTGGTTGCATCGCCAGCGGGCATTTCCAGGCTTTTTGCGACGACCTTTCCAACTCCATCCCCTAGTCACTTCCTTTTACACATGGTGTATATAATACTTACTGTATATTATTGAAAGAAAGATATAAATATTGAATGTTATAAATTGGCATTTTTCATCCCCCAACCACCACCCCCTCGTTTCTTTGCGAATGAGAATTCGTCAATGTCGTGTAATGTCGCATAATTTATATAGTTGACAAATTTTTATCGCGCGAATGAATAATAACGGTGGTTTGTATTAGGATTCTTGTGTGACCGCGGATGAGTTTCGAAGTTGGTAAGTTTGGGTGACAACGAGTGTTGAACTGAAACATCAGCCATCGTCTTGGCTTGTGGCTGAGGTTGGTTTAATTTTGAATTTTAATTACATTCTTGTTACTCCCTTGGAGGGATAATGCGGAACCTGAGAGATGGGACGAGACAGAGAGGGATAGAATGAGAGAGAGAGAGAGGGAGGGAAGGGTGGTTTGGGGGTGTTGCAGGGATGAGTAAAATGGTGATTGTGTCGTGTGGCTTTTAGCGAGCATATAGTTATCGCTCGTCCTCGTCATCGTCGTCGTTAGGCGGGTGAGAAACAATCGATACGACATTTTCAATCCCCCTCCCCCGTCATCCCTTATACGAAGAACGAGGGATGATAATACGTGTCTCGAGCCACCTAACGACACAGGCCTTTTGCTACGATGCGTATAACGATTTCTTTTTCTTACGACGACCTTCGCAAATTTTCATTGCGAACAAGAGAGAGAGAGAGAGAGAGATTTTGATTTGATTGAGTTTAATATGTCTTAGCGAGATTATGGGGTAAATATTCAATATACATGTGATCGACATATGCATTTATATCTAAATATGTACATAAAATCGACTTATAATAGAAATATTTATTTATTTAGAGGGAGAGAGACAGAGAGAGAGAGAGAGACAGAGAGAGAGAGAGAGAGAGAGAGAGATTGATTAATTGATTGATTTTTTATTATTATGCCCTAGCGAGCTTTGGGGCAAAACAAGTTAGTACAGTACTGACTTTATGCCACGTGGAACACACAGTATTACAATTCTTACAACTAAACTTAAATTTACTAACCCTAAATTTAAAAACCCAGATATAGACTGGTAATGAACCGAATAGGGATGAGAGAGAGAGAGAGAGAGAGAGAGAGAGAGAGAGAGAGAGAGGGAAATAGGGAGAGAGAGAGAAAATAACTATTAGAATACGGGTGAGAGGGTTGAATAAATTTGACAAATAAGTATTTGGATGGCGAAGGAAAAATCAAATCGGGGCATCGTTATGCGAGAATAGACGAATTTCTCTTGGCCGTTCGATTAATTCAAATATAAATGGAAATCGACGGGAAAGGAGATCGTTTTTTTCGAAGCTTTTCCTTTTTTTTTTGTTCTTTAACTCAGCGAGTCAGCGAGCTCCGTCTCTCCCTCCTCTGTTTGTCTCTTATGGTCTCTCTCTCTCTCTCTCTTTTTCTCTTCTGGTCCCACGGAATTCTCCCTGACTTTCGCAGCAAAGATGTATACCGATATATAGGGAAAATAGGGAACATGGAGTTTGCGCACGAGTTCTTCTCTCTTCCTCGGAATAATATTTTCCGATGAAAATTTGCCTTGCAAAGCGTGCAAAAGCACCTCCGGTTTACAGAGAAAGAGAGGGAGGGGGGGGCAGGAAGAGAGATAGAGAGAAAGAGAGACGGATAGAGAGATAGAGATAGAGAGAAAGGGGTGGTAAGTATGCAGAGGGTAGAAAGGTTGGCCACAGGATCGGAGAGGCTGCAAGGAGCTCTAACATCGTCTCTGTCGTCGTCTTCGTCTTCGTCATCGTCGTGACGTTGCAACAAATTTCCAACTCTGCTGCGGCAGCAACGAGGGGATAAGGGTGGAAAACGATGGGGATGAGACATTTGAGTGGAGAGAGGGTTGGAAACTTTTTTTCGAGGTGTGGGCAAAATATAGAGCGAGCAAGAAGAAGAAAGAGGGAAAGAGCGTTGGGAAAGTAAGGAGGAGGGGGTTGAAAAAAGGGGACGAGAAAGGGTAGGGATGAAGTATTTCACAGTGAGTTGCAAGGGTAGATAATGTCGACCCCCAGAGACGACACGTTCGTTTTACGAAAAATGTTCATCTTTCTAAACCCTCACACGCGAGTCGTTGCTACTACTTCGCTACCCCTATTTCTCACCCTTTGCCAAAGACACACCCCGTGCCTCCTGGGGGAACGAGAAGTTTCGTTGCTGCTTTTTTTTTTCATCGTTCCTGGAACCGGAGGCGAGCACGGGGGGTGAGACTTTCTTTTTTAGGTTTTTGTTTTTGGTAAACGCGGAGCAAGTTCGCGAAGGGTAGCGGAGTTAAGGGGTGCTTCGTACGAAAGGCATCCATCATCGTCAAGATTCCCAGGCTTGGTACGAGTGGACTTTTGCAATTTTTTCAACCAACCGAGACGACGAGATGCAAGGATAAGAAACAAAAAAAAAATTATGTAATGGCTTGACCCTCGTCGAGTTCTCGACAAGGGGTGAGTTCTTGGTTTATTTTTTCCACCCGTGGCTTTTTCGTCTCAAATAATTTTCTCGTTAAACTCATACGTAGACATTGGCCTCTCGTTCTTACGGGAATGCGTCTACGGATCGGATTACGCACGTCCTATTAGACGTAAATTTTCCACGCGCGAGAGAAGAAAATGTGACGTAAGATATTATTTTATTTTAAAGACAACGGTTGGTGGTGTGAAACACGATATATACAAAATAACAAATTCAGGGGGATGTTTAAGGGTGTAGTGATTTTCCTTCGCGTGATTTCGTAATCTTAATAATCCCGAAGGATTTTTTATCGCGAGAGATTGGAAAGCAAACGAAACAAACGAGCCGAAGATACGAAGGGTTGGTAACGAAGAGGGTGAAAAGGGTGGGCCAAATTTTCGTCACGCTCAATCTTCGCTAACAACCCTGAATAACGAACTAAAACAAGCTTTAAAAAAATTGATAAACAAAATATCAAATTAAAAAATTATAAATTATAAAACAATATAAAGAGTCGTGAAGAATAGGGATAATTAATGATTCGTAGAATAAAAAAAAATTACGATCTTGATTAATTTCGCGATCGTTATTCATAATTATTTTCTCATCGTGTACGAACGGTGGTGTTAATTTCGAAATAAACCGGATTGTCGTAATTGTCTCGCGTCGTAGTCGAGATCGTTAAATTCATTCCTATTTTTTTATTTTTTTAACGGGGTTGTTTTTTTATATCTTTTTTTTCGAATATTTCTCCCCTTCGTCCTTGTTTCACGAGTTCCCGGAGTTATGACTCGAGCTTCGTATGTAGGTCGCATTACGGAGTAAGACTTTCGAGGCTCTCGTGGAACCTCGAAAAGCGGTGGAGCGTAGTAGGCCGCGCGAGCTAGAGGGAGAGAGAGAGAGAGAGAGAGAGAGAGAGAGGCTCTTTCTTCGTTTTGTCTCATCCTTTGGACAAACTCGAGGAAATTTTGTCGAGGCAATCGAGCACGAGGCGCGATGACATAGCACGCGCTATGACCGAATTGTGTGCTGAAATGTCTCACGCACCGCTTGATTTTCCTATCCCCGCCTTCTTGGCCCCTCCATCGTTCTCGCTTGAATGAGCTCGCTCGGATATCAACCCCTTGCTCAACGGAGGGTTCGTCGAATGGCCCTGGATGATGGCAACATCAGCTTGTTTCTCGTCTTGTCTCTCCTCCCCTGGCGCGGTTTGTACTCCAATAATATATATTCTCGCACATTTGTATTTGTATAACCCGAGAGGGGCGGGAGAGGGTGGTGGGGGTGGGGAGCGCTTTAACGCATGGATGTATGTGCGTGTGTGTGTGTGGGCGATAAATAAATGTGCACCTGTCGTAGATCGTCGGTGAGAGATGGATTTGAGGGTGGTTCGTGTGAAAAATTATCAGACCCTTAACGACGAGGGGATGACGACATATAAAGGATATAAAAAAGATCTCTGCTACTCGTTCGTGATCGAGTTCCAACGTATTTTTGTTTTTTTCTTTCTTTTTTGCAAAGGTGATATTGAATCGAAGAAAATATGGTGATGGAAAATGAAATGCTATTAATAATGACCGATTTATTTTACAAGAGTGTCGATGAAAGGGGTTGAAAAAAATTATGACATGAAGAAGGGTGAAACATCATGAAAAACTCGCTTATTTGTCGATTAATTAAAGAAGGAGGATGTATTTGATTTTTTGTTTTAAGGGAAAAAAGAATTGGAGACAAGGTCGTCTGACCCAAGAACGATATTACTACTTGAATTTTCTGTCTACGTCAGCTAGAAATTCTGGGTTTGGGTTAAGTATCGATTTAAAGTTGGCACGTGAATAATAACGACTACCTTAATAACGATGTATCGAGAGAGAGAGGGAGGGAGAGAGAGAGACAGACAGAGAGAGGGGGGGAGAGAGAGACAGAGAGAGAGACAGAGAGAGAGAGAGAGAGAAAGAGAGAGAGAAGGAGAGAGAGAGAAAGAGAGAGAGAAAGAGAGAGAGAAAGAGAGAGAGAGAGAGAGAGAAAGAGAGAAAGAGAGAGAGGGAGAGAGAGAGAGAAATGAGACTCGTTGTGTCTGACCAAACAACGCCCTTACTACTAGCACCGTTTTCTCTAAAACTTTGATAGCCATCACGAAACTTCCTTTATCCCGTAAATTGATAACGAGAATCTTGATTCATTTCCGTAATCTTCTACGCCCTCGTAGTGACTTTCGATTTAGTTTAATGCCTGAAAAGAATTGAAAAATAAATTTCCGATGGATATTTCTGATTTTTCTTTTCCCGTGCAATATCAAACCCCGAAAGACATTTACGAGTCGCGTTGCAAATTTTAATTACACAATAATATATATTTTCAATATATTCAACGATTCCCGTGACGAAAATATATTTCTCCGCCCGATAGTTGTTCGTTGAACGAAGATGAGTTTATTACGAAAAATTCAGACGATGTCGATCGACCCGATCTGTCGGCGAATAAAGTTCGTACGAAATTCGTGAATTTTGATGTATTTCGTTGCCCGGGCGTTGGTACGCTATTTTTTTCATCCCTCTATTCGCGGACGAGATTACACGGGCGTCGAGCACGAGGCAAACGTTATTCAACATCAAACAGAGAAAATTACTTTGGCGCGTGCCACGTCCTCACGTGCATCGTTTATTTTCGTTCTAGATTTTTTTTTCTGTTCTTTTTCCCAAACCCTCCTTCGATTCGCGAGGGTGCGAGGCATATATCGGAATATATATATATACACATAGAAAGGGACGAGATGACGGTGGTGAATTTGATGTTATTGCGGGGATGAGAAGAGCGAATTATCTCGTGACAGCTCATTCCTCGTGTGGTTCTTGTCTCTTTCTCTCTTTCTCACTCCATATTCTCGCCAGAAAATACCAGAGGACCTCTCTTGTGCCCCAACAATCCGTACGGAAAAAGAAGAGGAAACATTGTTTCGTTCCCCCAATGTGGGTCGGTTGACGAAAAAAAAAGAAGAAAAAAAATGGTGAGAAATTACCGGCCATCGAACGATATAAATGCTCCGGTCATTTGTTTTTCTTTTCATGATCGACACCACTAGGCAGAATGGGATGAAATGGAAGTGGGAGACGACGCGAGAAATCTATCGGGAAAAAAAAGTCACGTTACTCGACGATAAATAATGAATTTATTATTACGAATTTTATTTTCATAAATTTATAACGACGTATTTTTTTTAATTGGATTAATTATCCAACTATGTCTTTCTGTCTTTTAAACAAAATGTTAAATTTTGAAAATAATTCATTTTGGGGAAAAATTGTCGCCCGTTGTTTGATAATATTTAGGGCAACGAATTGATAAATTTACTGGAAATAGGAACTTTCAAAGTAGCGGATCACCGAAACGGCCTTGGAAAAATCTCGTCGCGTCGTGAGAAAAATGTCCTTTTTTCGAAAAGGTGAGCGCCACGCGAACGCGAAAGACTGATGGAAGAATCTTTTGGTAACGTCGACATCGATCAAGAGGAGGAACAAAAGTTCAACGGAGAGGAAACGAGGATGAACGAGAAAAGTCTATGCCACCTTGAGCAATCACCCTCGACACGGGGGTGAACAAAAAAAACATATAAAAAAAAGTTAGGGCGCGATATTTGTTTTAGAATTCCTACGCTTTACCGAATATATCGAAGTGGCAAAGCGTTTGAAATCTGAACCGAATGAGCGCTACGAAACGTCTTCGTAATATTTCTACGTAAAATTGCGACCCTTCGCAAAAGGTCACGAAGAAGTGCTTCGTAAAAATTTTCTTTTATAATAAATATCAACGTCGATACGAAAAATATTCTACAAACGAAAAAACATGTTACCTAAATGGTGGAAGAGAGGAAGAGGATGAGAAATTCGTCGTGTATAAATATTTTCATAAAATTTTTGTTTTCAACCCCTAGAAGTATTTCGCGCGTCTCTCGACGATCATCTATATTTTTTTTTGTCAGTTTTTTTAGCTTCCTCGTGTTGATGTTTCTCCGTCTAATCTTTTCACCCTGTACACGGACACAATTTTCCTTTCGTACTTGGGACGGCCAAGCTAAAGAGAGAGAAAGAGAGAGAGAGGGGGTGGGGGGAGAAAAGTTGATTGATTCATCTTTATTAGCTTCAGTAGCTACGTTTAATATTACAATTCTACAATATGATTTCAATTTCTTAATTTATACAGATTTTGTTTAACTATTATTTAGATTATTATTCTCCCAGCTTTCCCTCCCTAATTTTAGAGAGTAAGAGAGGGAGAGGGAGAGAGAGAGAGTGTGAGAGAGAGAGAGATGATGATGATGATGATTGAATTTATTAAGCCCTAGGAAGCTTTGAGGCTAAAAGTTGCAAGTATACACAGCATAGCAGTATAATTTATAATTTATAATTTAGCTGATAAAGTTAGATATAATTTAAAGAATATAGTAGCTTATATCTGTATGTAGAAGCGTAATGGTTTACAGTGCTTAAACTAATTTATGAATTAGAAAAATTGAGAGTAACAAATAATTGACAAAGACGATGCTCTCTCCTCTGACAATATTGAAATAAAATGAAATATAATAATAATAGCGAAACAATGGTAGCAGGAGTAGAAACAAGATTAGTAAGATAAAATGTTATAATAATAATAGCGGAAAATAAAAGTACCCTAACAAATAGGAGTTTCGTACTGTCGGCCTCAGCGCGCGAAAATATCGCAGTGATGTCTGTAATTGATTTCGTGATTCAGATCATCTTAGACAGATCATTGGCCGAGTGTAAAATGATAAGCGGCTGCCGTTTGTCTTTCCTCGCAAATACAGTTGAATGCTTCGTCCACACGTACTTGTACGGCAGAGAGAGAGAGAGAGAGAGAGAGAGAGAGAGAGAGAGATTGATTGATTGATTGATAGAGTTTTATTATATCGTAGCATGGCTATAAGGTAACATTACAGAATAAAGCAAAACATACAAATTAACACTTAGACGAAGAATAAGAATAAACCAAAAATAACCTAAACTAAAGACAGAATGCTGAAGTGAA
>JAPYZT010002759.1:0-16270 GCA_030522965.1 Tryphoninae sp. A BG-2022a
ACCTCGAGTCTCGAACTTACCTCAAAAATTTAATGATTCGGGTAATACCGTTTCAATATATATATATATATATATATATATATATATATATATATATATGTAGGATTCATTACCAATTTGGAAGACAATACAACACACACGAATAATAACGAAATTATATTTATTTAAACGCGAACATAGATAAGAGTATGTTAATTGCAAAATACGTCCGATCCTTGATACTTCTCTCTTTCGACTTGTTCTTCTATTTTCCTTGACGCTCTCCTTTTACATTTGCCTTCTGCTGTCCACTCTAAATAAATCTGGAGTCTTGGCAGCGTCCACTTCCTTCATTCGGCCATTCCTGCATTTTCTTCAGCCTCCGAAGAATTCCACTCATATAGTTTCATATAGTCCGCTGATGTTGTGGTTATTCTTGGACCCTCACCTTCTCCAATCCGTACCACCTCATAACGATTTTGACCTTTGTTCTGTACTACCTCATGTGGTCCCAGATATTTCTTTTTGATTTTCAACCCAGGGCCATATTGGGTTCGCTTAACAGCCACTATTATGTCTTCCTTTTTATACTCCATTGCTTTTTTACAAGTACGATTGTACAATCTCCGATTTTCTTCTTGTATCCGATATAAGTTTTCTTTGGCTACACGCCTTAATTCTTCTCTATCTTTCTCAAACATATTAATTGACTCTTCTTCAACGAAAGCTAGAATTTGTGGGTTCTCATTTCTTGTCATTTTTACTCCAAACAACAACTCAAAAGGCGTCATTTTTATGATTCGCTGATAAGTACTATTTAAATAATTTTGCACGTGTTCCACATGTATGTATCATTTATTTGGATCCTCTAATGGTCATTTTGTTAATATTGGAGTAATAATTCTATTTATCCTTTCAACTTGTCCGTTTCCACGCGGTACTCCTGTTGTAATCAATGTATGCTCGATATTTTTCATTTTATAGTACTCGTCGAATTCCCCCGATATAAATGCTGCTCCTCTACCACTAATTATACGGTGCGGGTTCCCAAATACCGCTTGCTGCAACTTTAGTTTCCCAATTACTTCCCGAGCATTCGTCGCTTTTGTCGGATAAATCCAAGTGAACTTTGAAAATTCATCCACTACTATAAAAAGATGTTTATAAAGCTTTGACGTTGCTGTTAATGGGCCAAGATGATCGACATAATATGTCACTAGCGGAACATCTTCTTCCGGAATAGGTCGTAGTTCCCCTTTTCTTTCCTTTTTTCGTTTCTCCAAATATACATGGCACACAACAACTTACAAACTTTTCCAACTTCTCTTTTATCTTTGGAATATAAAATTCCTCCGTAATCGCCTCAATCATCTGTTTTACTCCAAAATGTCCATTCTCGTGTGTTTTTCGTATAATATCCATATATATGCTGCTCGGCAATACAATTACATTTTTTCCTCCTACTTGTTTCATTAGAAGTCCATTTTCTATTACGTAATCTTCATATGCTTCTTTCTCAAGAACTTGCTTAATTGCTCGTATTCGTTCATCTTCATTCTGTTATTTTCTTATCACTGGAATTATCATATCTGTTACGATCATTACTGGGTATCTCCTAAGCGCTTTCTTTTCTAAAGTCTTCTTGAATGCCTCACAATCAGTGACTATTTTGAATTTGATTCCTTGTAGATACACGTGGTCGTGTAATAATTGCGTAATCGTGTATAAATTTTCTAAAATAGCCTGTAAGGCCGAGAAAACTTTGAATATCACGTCGAGTTCTTGATACTGGGAAGTTTTTGACTGCTTTGATTTTCCCGTTTGCCGGAGCGATAAATTCTTTTTCAACGATATGTCCTAAATACTCAACTCGTTTCTCCAAAAATTGGCATTTCTTCCAGTTGATATTTAGTCCTTTTTTTCTGCTACTTCCAGAGTATACCACTCTTTGTTGAACATGATCCCGAAATACCTCATCCACAAATCTAAGAACATGAGTGGGACTATTTGTCAGACCAAAAGGTGCTTTCAGAAATTCATATTGTGCGTCCCACAAATGCATGCGTACACAAATGCAGTATACTTTTGACTTTCTTCGCTACAGGAATATGAAAATACCCATTTTTCAAATCCATTACCGAAAAGATTCTGGCTGCGGCCAATTCGTCCAAACAATCTTCGATTAAAGGCTTCGGAAATTGATCACTGATTATGTCTTTATTTAATTAACGATAGTCTACACAAACTCGATGTGTTCCGTTTTTCTTAGGTACACTTACGACTGCACTTGTATATGGACTGTGACTATTTTTAATAATTCCGTCTTTTAGCCACTCGCTTACTTGTTTTTCCAGAATTTCTTTTTCTTTTACCGATAAACGACGCGATTTCGACATATCGGTTCCTCATCCTTCAACAAAATCCTCATTTCAATATTTTTTTGCACCTTCGCATTTGGTGTATATTCCGTTATTAATTTTCTAATCGTTTCCTTATACGGTCTTTGAATTTCAATGTCTTCAGTTTCAACATAGTTTTTACACCTGCAAGTTCCTCTATGATAAGTCCTTCTCCAACAGTTTTTTCATCTTCCGTTGACGTCAATTTTTCTACCTTTAGGTCGTCGTTTCCAGCTAATATTTTCCGTATAGTCATTGTTTCTGCTCGAATACTAATATCCATTTACTCTTGAATATCTTTCCCAAGGAACATCTTTGAATCCATTACTTCGCTTGGAACCACATAAATATCATTATTATATGTGTCTTCATTAATTTTTATCTGAGTTGTGAAAACCCCAAGAGCTTTGCTTTGTGCATTTGCAAACCCTTTAAAGACTTGTGAAGTCTTTCTCAACTGAACGTCCTTCATCTCCTGAAATACATCGTTCCTCAATAATATTTTAAAACATCCTGCGTCTAATAATGCTGAAACTTCTTTTCCATTGAGTTGTACTTTAACCATTTCATCTGTAGATACAACATAATTGATACTTCCTTCTCGCTTATTAAATGTGCTAGACTTCTCACATTTATTGGAAACATAACTAAATTGTTCACATTTAAAACATTTTGATACTTTCTCTTTATCTGGACACTCCTTTACTTCGTGATCTATTTTTCCGCATCCAAAACAACGGATTTTGTTCTTGAATAGCTGAGTTTCTTCTTTACATGTTCTTGTTCTCATGTCATCTCTTGTTACCAGTTTCTTTCTCCTAAATTTGCCTCTCATTTTTTCATAAATTTCTAACTTATTCTTTAGCTCTTTAATGCTGTGTGCTGTATACACAATCTGATTGTTCATTTCTTCATCCTGAATTCCGTCTATTACATATTGTATTATAGCTTCATCCTCGACATATCCCTGATTTGCAATGAATTGCATTCCGTAAATGTACTGTCGAACCGTCTCGTTCGTTTGTTTCTTTCTTCTTTGTAGCTGTGTGTGAATTTCCGCGCTATTAACTTCAATTTGAAATTCCCTTATAAGACATCTTTTAAGGATATTCCACGATGTCAGACTTCGCTCCAATGCTCTAAATTGTTTGGCTGATCCTCCTAATATTCTTTTCCCATAAATTAGTTTTTGAAGATCATTCCACTGTAACAGCGTACATGTGTTTTCAAAATCTTCAATCCATTTTATAATCGCTAATTTATCATCTCCTATAAAGATAGGAATGCCCCCTTCCACATTTCTTATTGTCAACATATTCGCTATCGGTCTCATCAATTCTCCTTGTCTTTCGTCTTCGTTTTCACGCCAATGTCCTTCTTGTATGAGTCTTTGATTTCGTTGATCTCTTCTTATGACGTTGTTTGGATTATCGTTCTCTTCTTATCGCTGTTCATCATTTCCTTCTTCATCGTCTTCTTCTTCATCTTCGTCACTATCTTGGTCATCATAATTATTCGCTTTTCTTAATCGTTCCCGTAACTCTTTCTTCGTTCCGCATGTGGATAAACGTAACTTCGCCAACTCTCCACGAAGTTGTTTCACTTTCATCATCTCAACTGATATTGGTAATATTCTTCGTTGGTCACCAGACTTACTGTTTTGTTTTTTATTTCCTTCTAAAACTGCATCATCCATCGCCATCTCTGCTGCCTCCTCTTGCGTTGTCATATTTCTTCTGTCTCTTCGTACTAATCTTCTGTTTTTCCCGTCTCCTCCGAAAATTGACAGCGGTGTGGAAAACATATGCTGCTGCATTCACTTTCTACTTTTTTTTAAATATTTGTGTGGTATGTCATCAATCTTTACCTCTTCAACTTAGGAATATGTATTCGTTCCTTCGACATTGTACCTCCTTTACAACGTCGATGTGCAACTTTCAATCAATAATTTTGAGCTCGATCAACACGTACTATCGTCCTATAGGTTTGACCCACAACTCTTTCGTCGACTGTATTAATTCTTTAATTTAATTGATACACACCACGCAACACTGATTTTGTCTCTTCTTTAAATCTATTCTCTGTCCTCGTTCCAACTTTTGTATTTTATTCTTCAGTCTTGATCCCGGCTGAGCCCACAAATGTAGGATTCATTACCAATTTGGAAGAAAATACAACACACACACGAATAATAATGAAATTATATTTATTTAAACGAGAACATAGATAAGAATATGTTGATTGCAAAATACGTCCGATCCTTGATACTTCTCCCTTTTGACGGGTTCTTCTATTTCCCTTAACGCTCTTCTTTTACGTTTACCTTCTTTTGTCCACTCTAAATACATCTGGAGTCTTGGCACCGTCCACTTCCTTCATATATATATTATTAACATTATTATTATTACCATTACTCTTATTATTTCCTGTGCGGGGTTTTCCGTCCCCCATCAGGCGCGTCCCCAGGTGGCGGATAGGGGAATGCTCGGCAGATATGTCGGGTAGGTGGGAAATAAAATACCACCCGCGGACCAAAACGGAAACACTCTCCGCCTACGCCGGTGCCAAGCCCGGGACTCTACTTCGGTGGAGGAGGAGTGGCTAAGGGAAGGACCCTGAAAAAAACCTAACATGGAGAGGTTCTTGAATAGAAATCAATTTATGGTGCAGGGCGTCGGATCCCCAGTACCGGTGTCTATTGTGGGTGCGCGCGCAGGCCCCCAGACACCGTCAGCAAGCGACTGCAAAGCTGTAGAGGTGACACACTTGGCCTCTACAGCGGCTAATGTGACAAGTGCACCAACACCTGACGATGCCGGCACAGATAAGCCGCGTAAGCGGCTTATAAGCTCCGATGATGTGAGCTCATTCTGGAAGCTCATCGTCGAGAGCGAAAAGAAGGCGGAGGCGAGGCTCGCAGAAATACGCAGCCTCGTCAAACTTATGACGGACGCGCTGAAAAAACAGCCGAACGTCAATAAGACGATCAAAGAGGGCCTCCCTAAGCTCATAGAGCATATATGGAGGAACTCGAGGAGTGCCGGCAGCCGTTACGGTAGGCACACAACCTGCTCGAGCGGACGTCGTACGTAATTCGCCGCCGCCCCCAGCCTGCTCGAGACAGGTCATACCGCAGGTGCCCCGCCGCCAAATAAGGGCGGAAAAAACGTCCGGCCACGAGCCCTCCGGAGCCTCCTGTTAAGGGGGCCCCTAAGAAAAAGAAGAACGACAAAAGCCCTAAGTGAAAAAAAGTCGAGAGAAAGAGCGAGAAGAAAAAGAAGAAGAAGAAAGAAGCGACGGCCCTTCCTCCTCCTCCTTCCTCCCAAAAGGCGACTAAGCCAAAAAACAAGGCTGGTCCCTCAATGCCCGATGCCATCGTGCTGAAGCCGACATCGGGCAAATCGTATGCGGATGTGCTGAGCACAATCCGCAAGGCAGTTAACCCCGAAACACACGGGGTTAACATAAAGGCGGTACATCGAACAAGAGCGGGAGGGGTTTTGCTCGAGCTTGGGAAAGCAACACCCGAAGCAAGAGCAGCCTTTTCCGCTGCTCTTCAGACGGCCGTTGGAGAGAGCAGCAGCGTCGGGGAGCTGACCCCCAAAACCACTTTGGAGGTCAGGGACCTGGACTGCTGCTCCACGAAGGAGGAGGTAGAGGAGGCCCTCGCGAAGGCCCTCCAGAGCGCGTCAACAGCGCTGCAGGTACGGCTGACCCGGCCGAACACCCGGGAACAGGTCACTGCCCTCGTGACTACCGACGAGGCAGGGGCCAAGACACTCTTAAAGTCTTCCCGGGTAAAGATCGGCTGGGTAAATTGCCGAATAAGAAGGAGGGTGGACGTGCCCAGGTACTTCAAGTGCCTGGATTACGTCCACCAAGGTAGCAAGTGCACCGGTAAAGACCGAAGCAAGGCCTGTTACCGGTGCCGCGCAGGAGGGCACAGGGGGTCGTAATGCGAGGCCAGCCCCTTGTGTTTTCTCTGCGCAGAGGCTGGCGGCAAGCCTGATGCTTGCCGCCACGCAGCAGGTTCAGGCCAGTGCGGAGTATTCCGTAAAGCCCTAGCACTGGCCAAGCGCGGACGATGAAGAAGGTCCTCCAGGGAAATATGCATAGGAGCAGGGTGGCCGATGATCTGCTGGCCCAGATCTGTCTCGAAAACGCTGCAGATATCGTCCTCATCAGCGAGCAGTATCGAGACGGAGATGGGCTAGGTTGGTATGCGGACACCCTCGGCACGGCGGCAATCCACATTCCAGATTTAAGAAACTTTCAAGTTTCTGCCCATGGAGCGGGTAGCGGTTTCGCGTGGGTGAGGAGCGGCAGTGTTACATATTTCAGCTGCTACCTCACCCCCAACGAACGTATTGCGGACTTCCAGGCCAAGCTGGACGGCCTGGAGGACGCTGCCCGCGACATGGAGGACGAGCTGGTAGTGGCCGAAGATTTTAACGCTAAAGCTCTGGAGTGGGGTGAACCCTGGCCAGATTCCCGGGGTAGACGAGTTCTGGACCTGGCGTCCAGGCTCGGGCTGGTTGTTATAAACACCGGTTCGACGTCTACCTTCTGGTGGCCAGGGTACAGGGAGACCATCATCGACGTCTCCCTGGCGACGGAAGACTTGGCGCCCAGGGTGGAGGACTGGATGGTGATCGAGGACTTTACAGCCAGCGATCACCAATACATCACGTTTCGCGTGCGTGATGTAGCTCCAGTCCGGGCCAGAACATCTATTTGAACATCTTCAAACCAAATCATGCATAACCTAATTGGAAATAGGACGGAGAAAGACGACGGAGTCCCATGTAGACAGCTACTCGTCGAGTATGAAGGAAAAGTGGAGTCGAGACTCGCAGAAATGCAGAGCCTCATAAAGGATATGATGGACGCAATGAAGAAGCAGCCAAATGTGACTAGGACCATCAAGGAAGGCCTCCCAAAAGTCCCCCAGTGCGTCAAAGGGACGCCGAATGCTGCACCTTCACGAACCACGAGAAGTGCGGGGAAAAGGAGAGCCCCGCGAAAACAAGACGCGATCGCTCTCCGACCAACAGCAGGGAAAACGGCCCTCATGCAGGCCGCACGCGTCAAGATCGGCTGGGTGAACTGCAGAATTAAGAGACGAGTGAAGGTGCCTAGGTGTTTCAAATGCCTAGGTTTTGACCACCACAGTCGGCAATGTACCGGACCTGACTGAAGCAGCGCTTGCTACCGGTGCGGCACAACGGGGCACGGGGCGGCGGCGTGCGACGCGAGTGCGAAGTGTTTCCTCTGCGCAGAGGTGGAGAGCAAGCCCGAGGTTCGCCAGCATGTCGCTGGCTCAGGCCAGTGTGGCGCCTTCCGGGAGGCCCTGGCACGTGCTAAAGCATAATAGCGACGGTCCTTCAGGGAAATCTGCACAGGAGTCGGGTCGCCGATGACCTCTTGGCCCAGATCTGTCTCGAAAAAACCGCTGACGTGGTTCAAACGAGCGAATCGCGGATTTTCGGGCCAAGCTATACGCCCTGGAGGACGCTGCCCGGACTATGAAGGGCGAGCTGGTAGTGGCCGGAGATTTTAACGCTAAAGCTCTCGCCTGGCCCGACTCCTGGAGTGGACAAGTGATGGACATAGCGTCGAAACTTGGGCTGGTGGTGCTTAACATCGGCTCCACGTCCACTTTCCGGAGACCGGGCTACAGGTAGACAATTATTGACGTCTCCCTGGTGGCGGAGGGCCTGGCATCGCGAGTCGAGGACTGGAGAGTGATCGAGGACTACACAGCCAGCGATCACCAGTACATCACGTCCCGCGTGCGCGGTGCAGCTCCGGTCCGGGCCAGACCTTCCCAAGGCCCTGCCAGGTGGAACGTCGACAAGATGAACATTGAGAAGCTGTCTTCGGCGCTAATACGCGGACAGCAAGCCCTAGACGGTTATCCAAAAAGATTGCCTCTCCCTACACGTGCTGAACGGGTGGTAGATCACGTTATGGCTCACCTTCTTCAGGCCTGCGGGGAGGCCGTGCCGAGGGTGAAAGCTCGGGGCAACCGACGCTCTGTGTATTGGTGGACGAACGAAATCGCGAAGCTGAGGCGGGAGTGTTTCCGGGAAAGGAGACTCACCCAACGAGACCGGGACCGCGATCGCAACGCAGTCCGCCTGACCATCGAAAGGAGTAAGTACCGATGCTGGAAGAAGCTTCGGGTAGACCTCAACGAAGACCCTTGGGGATTTGGGTGCAAACTGGTCCTTCGCAAGTTCGGGGCATTCGCTGGATGTGCCCCGACTGATGCAAGGGTTATCAACGGTATCGTTGATGCCCTATTCCCGGATCGGTCCAAGCTCTCGCGCCACCTCCGACCATTACGGGAATCACCAACGCCTCTCGTTACCTAAGAGAAGCTGACGTGTGTGGTGAGGAGCTTCAAAAACAAGAAAGCGAGAAGTCCAGATGGTCTGCCAGTAGAGGTACTTAAAGCCGCAGTTGAAAGACACCCACAGCTCTTCCTCGAGATGTACAACACTTGCCTGCAAACGGGAATCTTTCCAGTGCGCTGGAAGGAGGCATGACTTGTACTGATCGGCAAAGACAAAATCGGCAGTGGACAGTCCATCGTCCTACAGGCTCCTGTATGCTAGACACAGCCGGCAAACTCCTGGAGAAGCTGTACTGCCTCTCGGAAAGGGAGGTCGACAATAAACGCTATCCAGGCGGTAGTCGAGGCAGCTAGGAGTGCGGAGCCGGGAAACCACTTTTACCGCCTCGTTTGTCTACTTGTCATACTGGACGTGAAGAAGGCCTTCAACTCGGTGCGATGGAACGACGCGTTAAGCGCGCTGGAGCGGGTTTTCCGAGTGCCCGGATATCTTCTCCGGGTAATTGTAGACTATTTGAAAGATCGCACTTTGGCATATTGGCCATGTATTCATAGATAATGAAAGTGCAATACAGATTGTCAGGAACCCAGAGTTCCATAAACGTACATAACACATTGAGATTAGATATCATTATATTATAGAAAAAGTTGAAGCTAAAATATTAAGAGTAAAGTATGTTTGAATGGAACAACAAAAAACCGATATTTTCACCAAAGCTCTACCAAGAAAAAAATTCTATACAAGAAAAAGCATTGGTGTGCATGTATGTATGGAACGCAAGTAAACGGTGGAAGTATTAAAAATAATTTAACTCGCGTTCAAGAATCGGTGCTCTCATCGTACCTCTCGAGAGAGACCGCTTATAATCGGAAATGTTCGTGCTGTATTAGTGCGATCGTTACAGTTAGTCTTAGACTGATTTTCAGAATACGGCAAGAGGGAACGAGATTAATTAGAGCGGTGTGAACGCAACGAGTTTTGGTGTCTTATTAAAATAAAGCATTTCTATTGTTACTATTACTGTAATTAGTATTGATCTTACTCCCTGTTCAGAAACTTGCGTAGTGTCGGGAGTCCATGCGAGAGGTCAGCAGGTCTCGGCCTTTGACTCTCGTGTGCACTCGGCCGTACTCGCGCGTAACGAAATCTCCCCCCAGTTATCAATCGATGAGCGAGATCGATTTCCGACATCTTCACTTCTAATTCGGTTCCCATTAGCCAAGGGTTTCGTCGCGCGCTTCTAAGTTTCTTCAATCGTATCTTTGAGTTCGGTTATTCTTTCTATTAATTCTTGTGACTCTGTGAACTACTATTTTCCAACCGGCTTTCCTTCACGGATATTCTGATTGATTGTGGTAAATTCATTTAAATAAAATAACGGCCACGCGGTCGCGAACGTTACGCTGCCGCCATTAATCGGCTCGCACGCCGGCACATCATCATTTTTGTACAGTGTATGATATTGTAATAAACATTGTTATTTTTGTTGTTAATTCTTCCAGTCTCTTCATTTATTTTTTCGCGAGTTCACTAGTTCACTGTGCTTTTTCTTTCCCTCACCTCACCTCAACCAGATCCCGGGTCTGCTCCCACCTTGCAGACATTCCCTTATCCTCACTATAACACACTTGCTTAATAGTAACACTGGATCTGAAGAAATAATCGATTGAAGCACTTTGAAAATGAATAAAAACTGACGATAGATCCTTTGGTAGGTTTCGGCTTATCTAAATTTGATATAAATGCACGAATAATATTAAGTGTAACAGTGTAACGGATCTATAACCCAGTGAACATAGTTTATAACAGTTATATAACATGGAAGGTATAAGTTTTATTACATTATTTTCTTCTATGAAATATAACAGTTATATAACATAAGAGTAACTAGTTACATTGCATTTGTTCCATGTATATTATACATTAGTTATATTACATTGCTAGGGTTATGTTAAATGATTCGATTACAGCTATATTATATATCAAAAATATAACAGTGTTATCTCCATGTAACATAATATTTGTTACATCGAAGTTATGTGTAAGTCATCTAACCAAATTTATATTATATTGTGTGCACATCACTATGTTATATATTAGCAATATAACAGTGTTCCCTTCGTGCAATATTGCATTGGTTACATCCAAGTTATATATAAATGATATAACTGTCATGATTTAACCCTTATTCTGAAGAACTGATACAAACTGATTGAATAAAAAGATTGATATATTTAAAACATTAATCCAAACAAGTATTTTCTCGAATTACTGCAATTTCATTTGATGAAAAAGTTTTTATTTGTTGAAGTAATTTTCTTGCTCACAAAAATGGAATTTTCTAAAAGAATATCTGTATTGAGTGAGATTAAATAATATTTCCATCAAAATAATGATTTTAAAAAGATAAGAATCATGGAAATAATATTTGATGCATACTGACTGATTTTTGTATTATTTTATTTCATTACTATTTCATATTATTCTAAATGAGCCTATTCAATATTTTCCTACTCATTTATTCAGACTAACATTTTGAAAAACAATTAAGTTTATTTTAGAAAATCCCCTCGTGTTTTCATTAGCGATTAGGGTATGAAACTATACCAAAAACATGTATTTGATTTTTCTTACTCAAGCTTCGTTGTATTTTACATATATAATACTTCTTCATTATCCTGACATGTATAAAGAATGAAGAAATAATATAAAATACGTTTGATACATAATTAAATGAATCAAGTAACTTCTTGGTCGATTTCTGCCTATTATCCGAAAAAGAGTTTTTATTATATACACTATTTTCATTGCTAATACATTACTTGTTACTTGAATGATTCATAACTGATACGTATTTATTGATGTGTTCAGTTATGTAACATTAATGTGACAAAAGTTTTGTTACTTGTAACATTGAGGAGGCGAAAATAGAAACTTACATGCAAGCAACCTGTAACGTTCTTATAATATTGCATGTGATTTTCAGTAGATAATGGCAATGTTGTACAAACTATGGGAAATGATGACCTTATTGCTTTAAGTAAATCTACATAGAACGACGGCGTAGATTTTCTAAAGTGATTAATGAATTTACGATAAGAAAGAGAAAAGTACACACTTAATCACGCCTTTTTATTTTTCATTCTTAATATTTCCTTTATACATAAAAGGCTCATTTATATCAACTCTCTTATAAATTAGGTATAATACCAATAAATTATATAGATTATGGTTTTGCAGTACTCGGGCGCCATGGATCTTGCTCTTTTGACCTCTTTTATGACAGTCGTATGTGTTGTATAGTTCAATGTCTCGTCATATTCATACGGGCACACGCAAATACACATACATAAATGTATATATATATATGTGGGTGTGTGATCCGAGATAAATTGGACGTTTACATAAATCTTAATAATAATGTTATCGCGTTGATAAACTCCAACGTCTAATGAGTATGTTCGTATTCCACCTGGTCATTCCAACGGTATCTGCTTCTGCACCATCTAAACATACGAAAAACTTTTTAAACGGTAAGCGCTTTTTAAGGCATGCGATGCATCTAAAATTTTAAGTCATAGAAAATGCCAAATCAGCCGGAAATATTAAATATATTATGATAAGAGGATTTTGTGGGATAATTTTTTCTTCGGAGAATTCATATTTCATACCGGAAACCCATATTTGTAACGAAAACTATACAAATTTTCTAATATTCTTCAATTTTATTTCAGGTCGTTGTAGTATGATAAAAGATTTTACCTTCCAATTCTTTAAAGTAATTTCCTATCTTTTTAAATTCGAAGTTCTTACTCTCTTATTAAAGTATTTTCATGGCTGACCTTCCAAATAGCATACTACATTGTATCAATATCATCAGCGAATTAAATTTATCAAAAGAAACGGAGTGTATGTATACTAAGCATCTTTAGTACAAAAAATCTTCCGCGGGTAATTATCTATCAATTTTGCCACATTGCTTGTCGCTAATATAAGATTGCGTATGTACAAGATATACAGAGGAAGATAGCGTGTATTAAAGTGAAATCATATTGATTGTTATTTTTTCTTGCATAATATGAATCACCTGAATGCACGCCTTGAGATAATCTTGCTCGGACATTTCCTGGCCCTTAGCAGGCGGGACTTTTCCCCGACGGCGCAACTCTTGCTTAGCCTCGTTCAAATCAAAGATCGCCACAGGGTCCAGTTTCCCCTTGAGCACCAGGCCCGCCAAGTACTCAACGTAGTGCTGCCTGCGGGGAAAAGTACCCATACTCAGATTAAAACGACTGCTCAAATGTAAGTTGTTTACCTCGATGAGATCACGATGATAGTCTCGTTGGTCGCGTTTATACCAATTCGGTGGCATCGTAACGCCCGCTCTTCTAATGCACGTTTCCAAGTCGTCCACGCTCAACAACAATAGTGGCTCCAATCGTGCGTAACGAATCTTTCTCACAAGATATTCTATATAATGAATCCTGAGTAGGAAAACGTGATAAGTACGAGGTGATTTTAATTCCCTACCCATGGAGCTCACAAACGATCATATTATCCGTATAGACTAATTCAACTACGTTTATTATGAGCCCCAGTATATGCAACGAAATGTCCTCGCGTGTGTAATTTATCACAAATAATACTGAAAATTTGATGTTGTTCGTTGGTAAAAACTATATTAATTCATCAATTTTTTAAATTAATTTAGTTTTGAATAGTAAGACTCTTTGTAAATAGTCTTCCAAAGGAAATGAAATGATTCATAAAAATATAATTTCCAGAACAAGGCTACGTTTTATATAACAATAGTTAGGTAATCTTTTTTATTGCAAGGAAGATACTCATATGCAGATTTGCATAGAAAAAGGTCATAATAAATGTAGCAATACATGTACATAGTGTGAACATCATATCAAGAGTTGGCCCGTCAGTTCATTATATGGTAGAATCGTTTTTACTAAGATATGCAGGCTATAAGTGTATATACCATGACTTCAACTAGCTATGAAAATATTATCTGAAACATATTTGATGGCTCAAACACTCAGATGAAAATATGACAGCACTTTGAAATAATTCGATGAAATTGTATAAGAGCGTATTGTATGGAGATCGAGAATGTTACATATGAGCGTATAAACGAAAGATAACAATGTAGAAATAGTGCGAATGCAAATACTAGCATATTACGAAATTCACGTAGATTTTTCTTTGAGGAAATGTATAATATAATTAAGCGATTGACCTTCTGGATAAGAGAAAGCCGGAAGATTTATACTTCATATTTTTGCAATTAGCCATTCAAATCGTTCGCCGGAGAAGTTGACTATTCAAGAAACCATTGGATGCGAAACAAAAAACCGAATTTTGTACATTTCTTTAAAAATCCTATAAGAATTCAGGATGCAAGTACAAACTAATGTGGAAATTGTATCTTGCTTGATATCCTACATCTTGGTTTGAATCTCCACTATTATTGTATCTTCTGATTTCGATGATATAGTTTTTAATATTCCAATCTAATATACCTGCATAATCCGGCTTGATCTTCAGCAATGTCTGAGTTGCAAACAGCGTCTACCACACCTGTCGGCGTCTCCTTTTGCAGTTGAACCTTGCATTTCTGCTCCATCGATGGGTTGATCGTGTCGTATTCAATTCCGTTTTCACGCAAAAGTTGTTGCAACTGAGTAGGTTCTTTGTCTCGTAGATAAAAGAGGCAATTTCTCGGATGGTGCGCGTGTAGCCCAAGTTTTGCGCAGTACGGGCTAACCGAGCACTTTGCGCCCATTACAAATGCCTTACCACAGCCGCAGCAAAACTCGTATTTGCATTGATTACATGTGAAATGCATGCAACCTAGAAAAAAAGACAATACAAAATTAGTGTACTCAATTCACAATAATCGATATGTAATTTATTTTGCTATCAGCCCCAATGATTTATTTTCAATTTTGTTCTTTAGATTTCTTTAGATCTCAGATTGGGAATATCATTATGAAATTTATACGTGCGAATAATCAATCAAGTGTTGTGAGCCAAGCCAATATACAAAAAGTTATGTAATTTGGAAGAAACTGCGTACTTGAGATCTTTTTGAAACTCACATTGTTAATACTTTGCTCTGCATTCGCATTGTCTGAAAAATCCCAAAACTTCCCTATTGATTCATCATTTTGAATTTGTGGGTTTGAGGTAAATTTTAGCGCCACTAATCTCAAAATTGTATGCCTAAGAAACTTCTTTCAAATCATGTCGTGTCTATATTGTAATCCATCACATTGAATTCGCTATTTCAAATAATTTAATATTCAGTCTGAATTAATAACCAGTGACAGCGAAAAATTCCACATCTAAAACCTGCACGGGTAACGTAAAGTTATTATTTACTTTATTTCAGTCGCATTGCATCTAGTATTCTGAATTGTGAATATGCAGATTCATAATCAACAGTAAAGTAAATCTCCAGAAATAAAATTCGAGCAAACAATATCTTTTGTATATGTCTGGTATTGTGAAAACTAATATTTTTCTTGCCGCTGAGGGGATTAAGAGAGCATATTGTATAATGTGTTTCCATTCAACAGTTGAGCTGAAGAATAGTTATAGTTAATAATGGTATTGTGTGTTACATAGCTCGAAATATGGTATTACGCATAGACTAACATTGCAAATTTGGCACTGGTATCACAATTCGCTTCTCTTATCATTTTTTGTACATAGAACACACTTTCGCAATGGACCCTTTTGTTTGTAGTTGCACTTGCATACAGCAACGGAAAATGTCTTCAAGTAAAACGAAGTGGATTTATTTGTCCTGATTTATTTGAAATGTTGTTGTTCGTTCTTTGTAGATAATTATTTAAAAGTTGCTAAATTAATTTTAAGTTAAATTTTCCCCTATACATATTTTGTTATTGATATATTTTAAATGTGCATAAGCAATATGCATTCCATAGGTAGATATCAATTAAATGGAAACAATATTTTTTGTACCACCTCATATATTTTCTTTCTGGTGTATTTTTTCCTGCTAAACGTGAATCTGAAGTCAGAATTGGAGGTTAGTGAACAAATAATCGAGAAAAATCCAAAAACGATAAAAAATCACCATCTGCCACCAAGTGCCTCTCACTTAGGTTTCACATAGGTAATAAATCGGTACATTTGCTGGCAGAGGCCTGCTACCATAGAATGTTCGGACTGCGATGATAACTATCCTTTAATGGGGTGTGTAGAATTATTCGCTAGTCAACATTTCGTGATATCTAAGACAAGGAAGACACACTGTTTTTCAACGAAGCGCTAGGATATGAAAGTCATGGCGTAGTGTTTCCGACGACGAGTAGGGCGGCTGACCCACCACCGATCCGGCTAGATATTCGAGCGTACGGGGATTATTTATTGTAATGGATCGTGATGATTTTTCTACTCAACATTTCGCTAGAACTTCTAGTACTCGTGACGAACCCGAATGTTCTAGGAATCCTAATAACTTTTGCTATATTTGTGTAAAATACATACGGACAA
>JAPYZT010002760.1:0-14440 GCA_030522965.1 Tryphoninae sp. A BG-2022a
GAGCGTCGCTCGCTCACGGACACGCGCCAGTATGATTGTGTACTGGGCGCGTAAGAGACTAGAGAGGGGGTAAGTTTTACGCGCGATCTGGCTGCACTGTATTGATCCGCTCGAAGCCTCGTGGTCGCATTTAGGTCGCTCTTGTAAATTGTCAGCCTTCGGCGAGACGCTTTACGTCGATCGAATGAATTCTTACAGAGCGCGATCGGTATGTATTACCAACGAATTCCGATGACTAACCGTTGGTATTACCGAGTGTTACTAACAGCGTGGTAACGAAAATATGTATCGACTGATGGTTGCTATTTTGCATTTGTACATTTCAAGCACAACTTTCCATAGTAGTTCAATAATTGTTAACCCTACGTTCATATCACGCAATTAATTAATAACATTTCATATTTCAATAAATAATTTTACTTATATAGTGTGGCGCAATATTTTTAGCCCAGCATATTTCCGAGCTTATCGATTTTCGAAACGTTTAGAAAGATTTTTGGATAAGCTAGCGCTACTATGGCAAAGAATGGAACTGCTTGGCAGAATTTATCGGTATTATAGAACGTATAGAACTGAGCAAGTAACGATACCCATAATACTCTATTACCGATCGAGCTTCCATAGTACGATCAAGTGACACGTGGCGTCTCTAGTAACACTAAAGCAACGCGAGAAAATGATATACGAGGTCCTATCGTATTCGTTTTGAATCCGTTGTGAAATAACCGACAGAACGACACCATAACATTCAATTCATAACAAGAAGGTTAATATTTAGAGGAAAAGATAAGAAGACTGGGTCGGTACCAATTACTTCAAGGTAACAATGAACGGATTGAACTTTAAATTCTAATAATACATATACTTATGGACATAACTTCCTTCGGAGAAATAGTGGAACCAGGTAAAACAAAATTGACTTGTATAGTTCATGCGATAATTTTTTTTATCGTTGCCGATCTTTCAACGGAGCTACAAATTGCTAAAAAACACATACTATGAATAAATTACATTCTCGAATCTTTTTCATTTATTTAGGATAAATCACAATCACATCTGACAACAAGAAAGGACTACGCGTTAAGGTTAGACCCGCATATCACATAACCTTAATCTGGCGATATAACAGATATGTACAAATTTTTGAATATTCGTCTTTACGATCTTTATTGATTTTCATACCACGAGTAGCCTATCGGTTCGTGACTTTGACTATCGGATAATAGAAGCATTTATTCCTTCGGTTGCACGGATCTGTAATCTGCCAGGTTTTTCTTTGTTAACCCAGCGTGAAGGGACGGAAAGAGACTCGTCGTTTCCACAATATGAACCGTGCATATTTATAGTCGTGGACTATAGAAACAGTTATGCATGTTAGTTGCTAAATGTAACTGAGACTTCTCTTTATTGTGGGAACGTGTCTGTCGTCACGCATCGAGTCCGCATCTGGAATGAAACATCAACAAAAAAGTAGAGTATTCGGGGAGGCCATTGGGATTCAACCAACTGAGACTCAGGAACTCGTTAATTGATCTGAATTATTTTATCAACATATCTTGATCATACTATGACAAATTTATTCCCCATTCTTATTAGAGATGACTATTTAATATGTTCGAGGTGTTTCCAGAGGTCGGAGAAATACAATATATTCAAACTTATGTTTACAGATTTTTAAAAGGAAACTTGGTTATCTTACAAGTAAGATCTTACAGCCTAAGTAGACGGAATGTGCATGGGATATAAGAAAAAACCCACAAGACCCACCACAAAGTGGAATTGCGTTTGGTGAGAATTTATTCTCTGCACTGAAATACTTATACACTATAAAGTAATCGCAGACTATAAGGTAATGTTCGTTGCTTATATTACATTTCTTGTAAGCAACGACCTTTTGTTTTTATTTTGATACATTTCCGTTCGTACATCGGTTTGTTTTGTACAATTATACAGACAGTGTTTAGACAAAAATTATATTTAACATTTGTTGCAGAGATTTATTGTAAGACAGAAAAACTGACGGATATTTTTTTACAGATCGACGATTGAAATGAGGGTAGAACGTTGGAGTTGATATGGCGAGGAGCTTAACTCCGGTAACCTAGCTTTATGATGTCGAATAATACTCATACAGCTAGATAACCAAAGAAAATGTCCGCGCCAAGAGCCTCTTCTTCGTTTATCGTCACCTCTGGCAGAATCTTCAACGAAAACGAATTTTGTTGGAAAAGTTATTTTGCCAATGAACTCGAGCAAATAGAATCTATAATAAATCACAGAAATTCCTGTGTCTTACACACTTTCAAGAAAATTACCAAACTCTCCATTCCATAGAACTCTACAATTTGCATTTATCACTTTTTATCATTTCAATTTTTCTCCCATAAGAATAAACAAAAAGTACAGAAATTTTTAACAAATCCTAGCTCTCGATTAACGATGTGACGATGATACAAGAAATTCATTTTATAATTTCTATTGATGAAAATCTATCCAATCACGTTAACTCTCCCCTCGTTTAACATTCATCGGCAAAATAAAAAAATCTTTTCCACAAAATTTCGTACGTTTCTCTCGTTAAATACGTAGCGAGTCGAAAGTCCCGAATTCTCAGGGATACGTAGCTCTTTCTTCCGGCTTGTCGGGACGTACATAGCGATCGTTATGTGTATACAGAGATACTGTATACATTCCCATCCAGTCGGTCGTTTTTTTTTCGCTTCTTGGTTTATCTCCCTCGCAAACTGCGATTACGACACGAGATCGTCCTCCTCGTTGCGGGTACGTTCCACGTGGCACACCTGGAACACGAGAGTACGAAACGTTTATACAACGGATCCCTTTGTCGCGTATACGCACCGGCCATACTACACGCTCATACGCAAACATACACGGACATATATATATACGTACATTGTATATCTAACCGAAATTGCCACCATCGCCATATACGAGTCAAATTGATTGATATGCGGGAACCATGGGTGAGCATGGAAAGTGAGACACAACCGTTGACATTTCGGAGTGAAAGTCGAGCGCCCGAGTGTATTACGGACGCATAACGGGGTGAGTTGTCTCGACAACTTTTCTCTCTCTCTGTTTCTTTTTTTTTTTTTTACATTGGCCCGCGCGTTTCGCGACTCACATAATTACGGCCAGAGGCTAAACGATTTTGATCAGATTTCACCTTACTCCGGTAATTCGATATTATTTATCGGAATATGTATTGCATATAACGATAAGCTCGGTTCTTTTTGTAATCGCCAAATAGGCGTCGTGGCATTTTAAAATTCTGCTGCCAACGAGAAATAATCTCTTCGTTAAATCTATGCAATTTTGCAAAGACTCTTTTTCTTTCCATTAATTTTCGGTAGACATTCTTTTAACTGGATACAAATTCTAATGTTCAATAAAAAGAAAAGAAAGATGATTTAGTATTTTAGAATTTCCTAAATCTGGAATCAAAGTCAAAAATACCAAAATTTCAAATCATCGAAAACAGGCAATTCCATAATTATTACTCAACATTTCTCAAAATTATTACATCATCGTTATCCTTGTTAAAATTAAACACGACTTTTTTGTTTCAGCTTGCAACGATTCAACACCGTCGCGACTGTCTACTCTGGAAATACTGGTTCAAAGCAAATCGCCACCTAAAAAAAAGGATCGACGTTCGATAAATAATTTATCCTTATTCAATTACGTATACATTGTTCGCGAGTAACGTGTATACACATAGACATATACACGTGTGTGTATACACGTTAGCCGCGTTTATATATAAAAATAATATTTGTGCGCTTATAGTCGTCGCGCTATCACTTTTACTTTCCAAGTAATTTTTATTACGAGGGTTTTGTTCGTTGTATAGATATATAAATACAATGCGTAACTTTCCACGGTTATAACTATATAAAGTTATATAATGTCTGTATGTATGTATGTGTGTGTGTGTGTGTGTGTGTGTGTGTGTGTGTGTGTGCGCGCGTGTGTGTGCGTGTGTGTGTGTAGCGTAGGGTCTTTGAAACCGGACAGCGAGCCGGCTTACTGGGTCGCGGTTCGCCGCGACTGACAAGCGGCCTTACTGGCTGCATCAGGGCCACCGGTTCCCCTTTCTCGTTCACGTTTTATGTAGAGGCGTTTCGCAACGAGACGATGAACGACGACGTACATTCGGAGAAAGTTATGGATCTTGCCATATCGTACGAGTGCGTCCAGAATTCGATTTTATTTCAAACCGACTCGAATCTTTCGAAGCAATGTTAAATTTCTCGCTTCCTCGATGAAGAGAAGAAAAAAGAAAATAAGTTTTTGTAAACTAAATATTTTGTTTAAATAAGTTACTATAAGAGTGTTTGTAATTTAGAATAATTTTTAGCGATATAATCGTTAGATTGATTTTTTTTTTGTTATTAAAGAGATAGTTAAGAATATTCCGGTGATATTTAAGTAATGTGAAAATAATTCATCGTCAGTTTCATTAATCGTCCTTTCATGGATCGTAGAATCTCTGGAATCTTGTTTTAATTGATTTTTTTACTGTCGACTGCCCCTGGAACAAAAAGACAGGATATGCGCGTTCCGCTGGTTTGACGTAAATTGAGGCAATTTCTTATGCATTGAAGTTAAATGAAATCGCTAAACGTGTCGTTGGAAATTATAAATAGATCGCTACGAAAATTAATTGTCACAATTAAGAGGGGAAACCATGTTAGGAGGTTAACAAAAAATTGAATTACGCTTTATTGCATAAATCGTTAGCTTAACTATCCAAGAATACTCTGTCAAAATTTCAAAGCGAAATTCACATTCGTGTAGACTTTGTGAGCATGAAACCAAGCGCTCACCGGTTACAGGCTCGAGCGCACAGCAGGTCGGTTTCCTCAATATGAACCAACTTTTTGAGATGATACCACGATCTTAAAGTTTTTTTTTTTTTATAATTGGTGAAAATTGGAGTGAACTTTGTAAAGACCTGCAGAATTTTTCATTTTCGTTGTTTCACTTTTATTGAGATTCATATTTTGAGAAAGTAATTAATAATTTGAAATGAAAACCTTTTTGATTTCAGATTGCAAACTCAAATGATTACACGTTCCACAATTGGAGAACTCTAGTTACAACCTTCAGCGAACATCAGTGCGTAACTTTGTTATTTGTGTCTAAAATTATTTAATAAAATTCACAAAATTTCACAGAATTATAATTAATTCTTTTCACCAAAAAAAAAATTCTAAAAAATCAATGAAAATGAAGCTCTTAATATGATTTTAATCCGTAATTAATATTGCGTCACGAATGAACACTTATTTAAACATAATTTTCACATTTTGTAAAAATTGTTTTCAACACAAGAAGATGGAAGTGTAAAAGCCAAAAGCTGTACATGTAGAATAAATGATGAATCTACCTTGTTTTCAACTCAAATAAAATTGAATTTTCTTCCATTATCGATAAGAAAGTCACGATTATTAAAATAGATTCTATGATTTTATTTTTTCGCCAGAAAAGAAAATCCATATTTGCATTTTTCTTAAAATCTCAAGTTGTACACAAAGAAAGACAATATACCTGCAATAGTTTTATTTCTTCGAATATAGAAAATGTCATAAACTTGTTTATATTAGCGTCTAGTTTGCATCCGGATAACAAAATTCTTCGAAGCAAACGCTTTCTCTTCGAACGTTGATTTCACACACAAATGTTTGGCACGTTCCAAAAACTAGCGAAACCTTCGACCATCGTTATAACCGACAAACTATCCTCGAAGACAAAGCGAACGACACCCAGGTATAAATTTTACCTGAATTCCCCGTCAACTCTTATTCCCGGGAATCTTTAAAACCTTTTCGAAAACCCTTTTAACCCTTTTTCTCGCCCCTTCGATTATTTCACCCAACGCTATAATGGAAGCATCGAAAAACAATTTCAAAAGGCAACGGTCGATCGTAAAATCGTTAGGCAGGTACCCGTTGCCACGAGGTACGTGCTAAAAAAAACTGAGGCGGTTTACTCGATCTCCGAGTAATTTCGACGAAGAAAAAAAAGTACTCGTCGAGAGAAGGTTTTCAATTCAAAATTCTTCGTAAGCGATTATACGGGATCCTGCTGAGTATCGGGAGCAAGGGTTTCACATTCGGGTCTCACGTATCCTCTTGAGCAAAGCTGGGGGAAGTCGTGAGAGATTTCCAAAGAGCCGAGAGTTTCACAAAAATAATTATTATTACGTAATAATAATAATTAATGATTATTATTATTATATCGCAGTGACCATTTTCGAGCTTCTGGTAAATTTTCGAACACATTTTAATTAAAAAAACTCACTAGAAGCAGTTATTATAAAGGTAAGAATATCGGAAAAAACGACAAAAATTATCACGAATATAAAACGAGTACACCGGAAATGAGAAAATAAAGTCGAGTGTATTTTTTCAAAAACAGCAAAAGTTGGGGAAATTTTCATCGAGAGTTTTATAGACCAACGTATCACCCAATATCTATAAAATACTCGTAAACGAGAGATATGAATCAGGATTAGTGAATCATTACGATTTGCTCGATTCTTGGCAAAATTTGTCATCGCAAAGCTCCTTTCCTTTTTTTCTTCCCGGAAGAAATTACGTTTTTACCATCGTCACTTTATTTAATCACCTTCCGTATACCTCGGGACACTCATGCTTCGAGTTCCAACGAGTCGCGATTTCTCAACAATTCACGATAAACTCTTAATTACTTTAGAAATAATTCTTTATTTCGTTCTCTTCGATCTTAATGTTACGATATCTCGATACAAAATCTTGAGATAAGAATATACAAAAATTCTCAACCTTTAGACTCGAATACTCCATCAATTTTTGATTTACCCGAAGAATTTATAAAACCACCCCTAAATTCTCATTTGTCCAAAATTTTTATTTCTTTATAATTTATTTTCGTAACAAATTTTGATTTCTTGAACGATTTTCATTTTCTTATCTTATGATATTATTCGTACAAAGAATTTAATCAGAAATAAAAAATTTCCAACGATAAATTCTCAATTCAATTTTCATTGGATGGAATGATGTAAAAACCAGAATCCAATCCATCAATTTTTGATTTACCTGACGAATTTATAAAACCACCCCTAAATTCCCATTTGTCCAAAATTTGTATTTCTTTATAATTTATTTTCGTAACAAATTTTGATTTCTTGAACGATGTTTATTTTCTTATCTTATGATATTATTCGTACAAAGAATTCAATCACAAAATAAAAATTTTCCAACGATAAATTCTCAATTCAATTTTCATTGGATGGAATGATGCAAAAACCAGAATAGATTGCATACCGGTGATTGTTGACTATTTCATTAGAAAAAAAAAAGATACGTTCTCGCACGCTTTTTATTATTTCACGTACCTATAGATACCTTGATCTGTACAAGTCGTGACGATAAGTCGAGAGCTGATTACCGCAGTAGAACGAGCGTTCGACTGGTACGAGGTGACGAGACGTTGAGATTATTGTTATAGCCACAAAGACATTTGGCATACCTCCGACTACGCGTATTTGCTTTTAGCATCCCCACCTTGCACACTATAATCCTTTTTTTTGTTTATTCGTTCTTAATGACAAATCTTGTAAAGATGAGCGTAATCTTACAGCTATAATTACAAATTATAATATTGATTCGATTCTAAAAATTTTGTGCCATTTTGATGATAAGATGATAAAGTTTCAAAAATTAAATTGAAACTATTAAGAATCTTTATTACCAAGGAAAATTAATTTTTTATATTAACAACGTATCGAATGATTTGTAAAAAAAAAAAAAAAACAATTACACAGAATTGATGTTAACTTTTATATTTGATAAGGAAATATATTTTTAAATAAACGTTACTTAAATTTTGATTGTATCCAGTAAAACTATTGAATTTTTTTTTGTGTTTGGACTTTCCGTTGTTCCTTAACTTCGTAAGGTCGATGTCATTTCTATCCCTGACAATTCTCAAGTTTGCACAGTAAATTAGAATTGTACCGTCCAATGAGCAAGTCTGTACGTTTCAATGCATTGACTCGAGTCGATCGTTTCGAGAACATTCATTTTTTTTCCTCCTTCAGGGTCTTTGCACGATACGTGTCGTGTTGACCTTTCGGTTTATCGCGCAGTATTCAAAGAATTCTGGATACCGACAGCATTGTTATAACAATTTTTACTCAAAACTGTCGTCAAATGGAAAATATGAACACGGATAAGAAAAAAAAACGGACATTCGCGATCCAAAAAAAACAAACTTTCCATCACGAATCAATTATTGATAAGTTATTCGATTATTCAGCAAAATGATTTAAACAAAATTCTGTTGCCAACTTACTCGTAAAACGTGTTGTAACTTCGCGATGAAATTCTCATTTTCCCCTCTGCCCCCTCCTTCGAATAAATGAAATTCTTATCGGACATTCTCACGCACTAGCAACAAAATTTGTTCTATCTTCATTCCCGCTATTATTCTCACTGAATCGCCACCTAAGCGTTAAGGGAACTGAACCGTAACTAATACAATGTGTTCACCGATAACTTGAGACGGTATTCAGTTTAAATTGCGATAAAAATGATAAGGCCGCTTTCACCACGCTCAACAGCCACACGAGAGAGATAGGTACTACGAGCTAACGAATGTGAAACGTTTCACGTCGTTCTCTGTCGTTCCCAAACCCCTATACATATATATATATATATATATATATATATATATATATGCATGCTTATTACAATGTAAACTATAGTGAGAATTCTATACAGTAAGTGTTCTACCGCGAAATTCTCAGCTCTACTAAAGATCTCCCAGCATATATTATACATGCGTATATATATATATATGGGTGTGTGTGTGTGTGTGTGTGCGCGCGTGGTGAATTAATGTGTGTCCGAAATTTGAAAAAATATTTATACAACCAGAATAATCCCAAGACTCTTCTTGAGCGATAATCGCGACGGGTATGACATTGGGCTATAAATATATTGACATGCATATATAATCCACAAACAGCTCATATATACGTATATTGAAAAATTTCTATTTATAGCCCGTAAAAAAATTGTTTCGTTTAATATCGAAATAAAAAATTATTTGAAATAACGTGAATTTTCAAGTTCTTGTAATTGCGATAACTTTCTTAATATTTTATCGGGAAGATAAAGATGAAAAGAAAAATTGTCCTCGATGAGATTCAAATCGCGCGGTTTTTTTCTCACTTACGGATTTTTGTTTGTCTCGAAAGAACGCGTCGATGAATCGAGATTGAACGTATAACTATCGCGATGATAACAATTATTTTTTCGATCGCGGTTAGAAATTAATTTTCATCCGTTATAAAATAAGATTTTAAATGTAATCAACGCTCACGATTTCGTGCATTTAGCGGGATTCTTGCGTTCGAACGTAACGCGCGAATCGAATGGCAAGCTCGCGAATTTTGGCATCGTTCCCGCAGGTTCGATTGCCCTGAAAGAAGAGTCACTTCGAGAGCTTAGAGAAACGAGAATATAAAAAAGAAAAAGAAAGAAAGAAAAGGCCGTGAAAAATAATGTTTTTTAAATGACTCGATTGGTTCGACGGGAAAAATTCTTGCGTCAGCTCGTGAGACAAGAGTCGACGCGATGTCTATTATACTACACGTTACGGAAATTCCAAGCACGAAGAACGTGGCTGGTTGCCGCTTACGATTTCCATGCGCGCGCATTCCTTGGCGCACGAATACCTGTAGCACACGGGAGATCCCCCTCCTCACGCCCCGCCCAACCCGCGTCCCGCTCGCTCGCTCACCGGTGCCCTTGCCGCTTCAGTCTCGAGACAACTCGCGCGCACACCATAACCTGTTGCTATGAGGGCCCGTGCAAAATTCGCACGTTAAAAATGGTAAGATGGACACCGAAGCGTGGCGACGAAGCTCTTTACCTGTGGAAAGTACGACGCGGCACGGTACATACCCGTAACGTGTATTATCGTACGATACAGATACATACACACACACACACACACACACACACACACATACACATACATAAATGTATGTGTGCATATTATGCTTCTATATATATATATATATATATATATATATATATCTAAGAATGCTCGAGCTACGAGGGTTTTCCGGTTGGTACGTGGGAACTTAATTCCAACGACGTGCTCGCGCACACTTTTTTTTCCTCGCGGAAATAAATACCGGACTACGTAGCGTCTGGACAAGAACGAAGCAAACAACAAGCCGCGAAGGTCGACGGCGATGAGCAACGAAATCAAGCACTTGTTTAAAGTCAATATTAGCGATGACAATTGTATATTGTTCAAATCAAAGTCGCGTATTGTATTATAAACGGGTCGCGAGGTTGTAGGACGAAATGAGAAGGACCGTTGTTCGAATTTGACCGCCCAAAGTCATCGACTTACGTCGTCGACCTCTATGGCGCAGGCTTGTGCGCATGCGCACTTGGCGAATATTTCAATTTACACGCGTAACCGAGGTGAAAAAAAGGGCAATGCGATTGTGGAAAAGGATCGTTGCACGAGGAAAAAGAAATTATGGAAATTGCGGGTGAACGAGGATCGTGAGTAACCAACGCGTTCTCTTCATCCACGGTTTCCGTTTGTACGTATCGCTGCAACGGGGAAATTTCTTGCAACTACGTCGGATAATAGCGAATGATAAGTTCGTGGCGCGATAATTTATAAATTTTAATGGGAATCCTTTTTTTCTTCCGTTTTTCAGACGTAACGTCGAAAGGACTTGTGGAATATAAAGAAATTATCGAATAGGAGGAATATTTTCTTAACGTACCTGTTCTTGGAGTCGAAAGAGTTTGCGGCGGCTCAACGATCGTTTTCTTTCTTCGTTTCTCGAAAAACTTAACGTTCCGTCCCCTCGTTCGTGGAATTTGCAAGCGACCAGTTAGATTATTGTATTTTCTTTCTCTCTCTGTTTTTTTTTTTCGTGATAAATTTCTCTTTTTTCTCGCATCCCTTTAGGGACAAAAACGGAAAATCATGGATCGACGAATAATCGTATTCGTCGTGCCGGAACGAAGAAACGATGATAAAAGTGCGAAGCGAATTATAATCGATGAAAAGATGTTGGGAGAGAATGAGATGAGAATCGTGAGGACCGACGAGCACAGCGAATTTTCACCTGAGGGACCATGGGAACGCTTTCCGCGCGCGCTCCGTAGATGAGATCACTACCGCACTCACTGAGAAACTGGCCCCGCGCCCCGGTCAGTCCAAGACCGGGGTCACGCACACCTTTCGCGTTGTCCTCTCGTGGCCCCCCCACCCATTACCGATCTGCGCAGAAGCTCGGTGCCGATTGGCTCGTTCGAATCCGACGCTCGTGACGTCATCGCGGCCACTGAAGCTTCTCTCCCTTGGTTCTCTCCCCCTCCCCCCGCCCCACTCGACCCCGACATATTCTTCATTCTCTGCTTCTCCTTCTTCATTCTCTTCTTCTTCTTCTTCTTTTTCTACGTGTTCCTCCGCTTCGTCTTCTTCTTCGTCTCGTCCCGTCGCGTCGCCACCGTCGCGACGATCACCTCCCGCGCTTGACTCTCCTCTCATCTCTCTACCTGATTCGAAATCCTCCAATGGTAAACCCCCCTCTACCCTTGTCTGCTCCCACCGCGCTTGCTGCCGGTAAAATTGCGGCTACATAGTTCAAGCCGATCCCTGTACGTCAGCACGAGTTTTTCAATGATTAGATTTTATAGCAAGGTTAGGATTTTAGTCGTTGATCGAACGATCGAGTCTTTGAGGCGTTTGAGGTTAAGAAAATATTGTTTTGTTAAATTTTTTTTCTAAGTATTTATGTATATTTTAGCTAAATCTTTCACTAAGAAAGTGCTTAATTAGTAACCAAGGTTCTGTACACATTTCTTTGTAAAAAATGAACTCTGGACGATGTTACGCAAAGATGGGCGAGAGGTCCTTTTTGAGCAGACCTTCGCGATGAACCCTTGTACTATTTTATAACTTTTCGTTATTCTTTCTATCATATCTTTATTAAACAAAATAGAATTGCAACGATTGCAAAGAATTTGCAACGATTTTAGAAGCATACCGATTAGGACACACAATTTTTCAACACCTTTGAATCCAATGCTCAATAACGTCGTTGGAACTATAAAAATCGTCTGGTCATTTCATATCAATGTATCATCGAAAATACATGGATATGCACTCATTGACACATTTATCACAATATTGCAATTTTTAATGCTTTTTACTAACGACGAGATTGGAAGTAGCAGAAAATAGTACACTAAAGCTCAAAATTCTCTAATCAACCTTACTATCTTCTTGTACGATCATTTTTATCTGTACATACTTACGTTTAATTTTTATGCAAACTCTATACAAATTTTATTATTTTTTTAACTCTTAATTTGCAAAAAACATGTTAGACCTCTAAAACCTTCTCGAGTATTAGCAATTAACTTGAATCCAATTGTGAAAGTGAACACAATTATCAAACGGCTAGTGACTTCGGTTTCTAAATTTAATTCACGCTAACGTTCAAGACTAAAACTGTACAAGCGTATACGTGTACAGCTTGTATCATAATGGATGCCATAGGAATGCATGCGAACTCTCAGATTTACCTTGCGCACTAATAAATATGGGCACTGCCCGCTTCCGTCCGTTACCTGTTCACAGGTGTTCGAGGCACGATTAGGGTCGATATTTTATGTCTTCAAAGATTGTTGTCGCGTTGACTTGAAATCTTCGGAAGACATTTCTCAAATATCATATTCAACAACATGACAACAACAACATCATATTTTACAAAAATGCATAAGAGCAAGATCGTGATTAGTCCTAATAATCCTTTAGCGAAGTATGTATCTTTGCATTTCCCTCCACGAACTGCTCTTCTTGCAGTTTACGAGCTTCTTGTGTCGACAGTGACTCGCTCCTGTTAAACAAAGCAGCAGCTAAATATGCTGCAATTTTTATAAACTACGCGGTCTAAAATGCAAGTGTTTTGGAACAAGGCACCAGGCGCTCGAGTAGAAACTTTCAATGCCATTCTGTGTATGGCAGCCTAGACATTTTTGGAGTAAATCATCTTGGAATAGGTATTCATAAATTGGATCAATATTTTTTCGTACGTGTCAATGAAGTGGCGCAGGATACTGAAAAGGCTCCAAACGGTTTGCTCTTGCAACGTTAACTTTTTGTCAATTACAACACTTGTCATAATAAGTTACCAGTATGGCTTTTTCGATATTTTTAACACTATGTAGGTACATTTCTTCCAACAGCTAGCCCACGATACTTTACCAGTTTTTTTGTTATCAGATCATCGTTGAATTTATCTTTTCTTCCAAGTTTTTTACTTTTCTTCCAAGTTTTTTACTTTTCTTCCAAGTTATTTACTTTTTTTTCCAAGTTTTTTACTTTTCTTAACATATCGCAAGCGAAAGTCCATTCTTTTTCTGCAATACACTCTCTTTTTTCACTTCAAAATTATCTTCATATACATCTGAAATTACATTGAATGTTTTGGGTTCACCGTCGCTTGCATAATTTCCATTCTTGTACTCCAAATTATTCCTCCAATTTTGAAAACCTATTTTCGATTTAGTCGACCTCCGTCTTTCTCGCGAAGCCTTCATAATTATCCGAGCACTCTTCCTCCTGTTCTCCGCAACACTGCCTACTGATATTCAGGAGTGTCCTGTTTATTTCGCCAGAACGTACGACCCTTAACAGTAATTACTTTTAACCATACAATCAATAATTCATCGCTGTGGTAGCGTTTAACTATTGTAATTCCATAAAACGATTTGAAGCTCCATTTTTTCCACGAACAGCTACTAGAAACTTTGAAATTCTAAATCTCTTTCGCACAAGTCGTAGCTAATTTCCATAAAATTGCAAATTATATCGTTTCATCACATAACCATTATTGATAAAAGAACTTGAATTTCTGTCTACTGGTACACCAACATTTAAGTACAATCTTAAATCCAAGACATCTTTTCACAGCTTCTTTCTAAATTATGTATTTTCTTTACACATCACGACTAATACAAGGATTTCCCAGTCCAGTAAGAACTGTAAAAAATTCAATGAACTTATATTCCTGTAATAAATTCGAAGAAATGTCTTTACAGCTAGAATTCAAATTATTTTTTGTACTTGCAGTTGTACTAGGTTTTTCAGTTTATGCATTTTTTGTATCGCACACCCAGATCTAAAGGGCTCTAACTCGAAATTGCAATTTTTGTGTTAGCCTACCTAGGGGCTCGCGACAAAATCGCAATTTTTAAGTCAGCCCCCTTTAGATCTGGGTGTGCGATGTGAACACTCGGGAGGCCCCTAGGGGTCAACCCCTAGGGTCTAACTCAAAAATTACAATTTTGCAGTTAGCCCGTAGGTAGGCTAACTCAAAAAT
>JAPYZT010002761.1:0-14439 GCA_030522965.1 Tryphoninae sp. A BG-2022a
GATATTTTTCAAAAATCGTAGATCATTGTATAGGGAATACCTTCAACTTTAATAACCTTTTTTCATTTTTTTGTTTCGGCTACTCATTCAGCTGGAATCATATCAGCAGTTGGGGAACTTTTTTTCGCACCTCTGAAGACAGCACATAACTTCGTTACTGTTCAATATTTTTGTAAAAAAAAATGTTAAAATATAGCTGAAAATATACCTTATTATGTCCAGAAAACTTCAAAACTTTCTATCGAGTACTTTCTTTAAAAAAAAATCGCGAAAATCTCCTAATTTTTCATGGATTACACTGGTATAGCCCCTTAAACAATTATTAGTAGATTTATATTTCATAAAAATGAAAGTTTATTAGCCAATGGACTGATAAACAGTGAAAACAAATCAATAATTCCTTTAATAAATTACTTGCTTTTCAACTTTTCCTTGGCTGCAATTCGTTCGTTCTCCCTTAACTATTCGCGATACAAATACCATCGCGATATTTTCATCCTCTCACTGAATAAATAAAATTGAAGAGTTTCGCGTGTATTATTTTTGCGGAGCGAAAAGGAGAGCGAAATTGGAATTTCTTCCTGTATAAACACCTAGGAGCATTCGAAACAAGAATATAAGACAAATATTTATGGGAAAATGTACAGTATACAGTCTGTTGCGATATATTTTTCAGGGGCGATGTATTTCTCATTGTGCTGCACCATAGGAATGAAAACTAAAAGGATATTTCGCATGGAAATATGTTAATGGAAAACACATTGAAGCTTTAACTTTTGCTGAATTATCGGGTAACGATCGATGTTAGACTTAATTCTCTCCTTTCGTACGATACAAGGTTGAACTGGCTGGGGCGTTATCAGTGATAACAAACGTTTATTCATTTGTCGAGATAATAGAGTTAACGCTAATGACGGGGGGTGGGGGGGGGGGTGAAATTTACGTAGTTGCGAAATCGTTGTTGTTTCGACACACGGAAATTCTCGGCGGGTGATTAATTAAAAACGTGGGAGAAACAAAGTGTCAAGAGAATACCAATATGGAGAGTAAATTAGCCCCAGCCGTGGGAGATAAATAAATATATCGTGAAGAGCGTATTATTGACATTGCACATCCTCGGACAGGTTCGTTTATGTATTAAGGGACTAAACGACTTTAGAAGACTTGTGACAACGTTTTGGGATTTCTTTTTTAAGAAAAACTAAACAACATGTCGAAATTCGATAAAAAGGTCATTATTATACAAGTGCAATGTCAAAGCTTCGACACTACGTAGCATTTTTTTAAAAATGATTTTTACAAAAATAGCGTGTTAAACAAAAAATTTCGACAACGCGCAAAAAAATGCACGGAAATTATTAAAAAAACATTTGAACTATGCGATATAAATAAAGAATCCTACGTAGTGTCGAAGCTGTTATCATAATATATCGAATTCTTTTCGGATCATTATTGTAGCGTTGAAATTGCAGCAGTTATGAGTTCACTCACGTAGCAATGAAAAAGAAAAGACGCAGCTGAGAAAATACTGGTAAGCCGTCATTTTACTTAGTACTCTGATGAAATTTATAAACAATGCTCGATACTTGTATAATAAGAATATTTTTACCAAATTTCGATATGTTGTTTAGTTTCCTTAAAAAAATCCCAAAGTTTGCTATATTTTTCGGCCTCTTGAGTGGTTTACTCCCTTAAGGATGAATTTATTACGCAGTTGCGAATGGTCCGAAAAAGGCAAATCTAACCATGAATTACTCATTCGGTCGACTAATATATTCTCGATAACGATACATCAGTAGTATCATTATACATCGGGATTAGAAATTGCGCGTGTCACTTGACACGCAAGATGAGCGTATTGTAAAATTCGACTCCACTGATAACAACACCCTTGTCGAATTACAAATAATTCGAATGCGTTCGAGTACAACATATTTTATTTGTAAATAAATTCAATTTCCGCCGAACAAATTTTGTTTTGGAAACAAAAAATGTATGACTTCTTCACAGAGTCATGTACGCGAATGAACTTTTCTTGATTAATTCGATACACAACGATAAATATGAATGATACAGCCAAATATATAAATTGTTTCTGTACATGTTGTAAATAATGTAAATTATATAGAGAATCATAGTACGAAAGATTACATTGTACGAGAGGAATGAAAATAGCGTTAGGTGCGTATTTTTATTTTTCATTTCAGAAATGTGAGTACGACTAATGGGAAATTGAATTTGTTTGTTTTTTTGTATGATCTATAAAATTTCCATCAGGTTGAGTGCCAACCTCACAAAATTTGTTTACCCGGTTACGTCGTTCGATATCGTAAACATGGGTGATAAAAAAGGATTCACTTAATTTTTGTTCTTCAACGTGTGTCGTTCATTTATGATCGATAAAGCGTTAATTAATGTTAATTAATTCGGATGATTTTAATTTGAAACCATCGATTTGAAACATCGTTTTTAAATTAATTCGACCAAATGATTTTGTGATTATTAATGTGTAATGATCGTAATGAAAAAAAACAACATACACGTAGAATTATAAATTAATCGTCGTTTCTCCAACCGTCGGTGTTTAGACAGTTAAGACTTAATCTTATATGACTGGTTACTTGTGCATTTCATGTGTATATTCGAGAAAAATATGTCTAGTTACGATTATCCGAGCGAGCTCGAGTACGAATAGTCCAATTAGATTATTAATAATAAAAATTGTAAATGTATTTAGTGGATTAACGTTTTTGCCGAGGACAGAAACGAGCTTTTGTATCGAGATCGATGTCTCGCGTCAAGTGTAAGTATTCGCTATATGTATTAGGTATAAAGAAAATATTGTAGTTCGTACAACAAAAATGTTAAACAATGGTTTTGAAAATGTACCGAACATCCTGGCATGTGATAATAATTATTACAATAATGGTCACGAATTGTCTGAATTTTGTTCCTCTTTACGTATAGCGAATATCTAACAACGGATGAGATCGCACGAGAGGTGGACGTGAAAACGTTATTACCAATGAGTTTGCATTACGAAAAATTGGGATAATGAACAAAAAAAATGTATTGTACCTCGGCGAGGATAACGAATTGTTTGACTGACTCATATCGAAGGCTGGTTTTTTAATGTCATGTTATCCAATGTATTATTTTTTGGTGATATCAATAAATCGATGCTTTTTTTTCATTAAAGACAAATGTATACAAAATCTCTCACACGGAATATCATATCGGTGTCCCCATCCGATTTTGTTGATACTTTTTTATTTGGAAGAGTACCAAAAAATAACAGACATGTATTTTTTTTATCTGCTGATTTTTGTGTGTTTATCAAAATAGAATAGGTTTCCTTCAATTAGATTCACCCTGTTCTCATAGAGAGTGGGAAAAAGGTGAATACAGCGGTGGTGTACTCGTTAATTTTTTGATCGTGCGAGGGAAATTTGGAAATATGCACACGTACTTATATTCACGCGAATTTAACCCGGAATTCTATAATGCTAGCTGACTATACGATGCTCTTGCCTAAAAAATCGAAGGGCAGTTTCAACTCTTTAATTGCGATATGTCGGAAAAACAAAAAATACGTATCTGCTATACTTTTTCATTTTCCATATGTATGCAAATTTATATTCTAATCGATTCAAAATTCTCGGAGATACGTATGAAAAAATTGGATTTTTGCAATAAACGATGTGAAATTTGCTGTTATCTGCTTTGTTCTCAGTTCCAATGTATAGTACGCGAAAAAATAAATGTTATTACAATTTGAATTTTTTTTGTATTTCTCACCGTTAAAACGTTATCAACGAAAAACCTCCCTATTTTTGAGGGTGCGTTTCACCCCTTAAAATCGTTTTTCCGTAGATTAAAAATACGTGTCCCTTAGGTTTTGAAACTCTTCGACATAAAAAAATTTCAACAACATTGGAGGGAGATACCAAAGTGATGTTTCTTATCAGTAAAGCCTAAATTTTATTCGTTTTACAGTATCGTCGATAACGTCAGTATTAAAAAATCGGTAGTTCAAAGAATGAATTACGAGGCGACGATTGCCGGTAAGTACATTATTTTTAGGTATTCCTGTATTGCACACATATTTAGAAATTCATTCAATCAAATATCCGTAAAACAATGAACTTTGTGAACCAACGAACGATCCTTCGATCATTCGTTTCGAGGAAGTGTTTTGTAATATACGGTATAATAAATCCTACGATCGAACGAAATGCCGAATATTCGAGCGTAAAGATTGTCTTCATATTTTCAGCAAGAATGTACGCGGTGCACGTTGTCATTGATTCAACCCGAGTTGTAGAAACATATACAAGTAACCATTGACTAAGTTGATTTCATTTTCCCGTCACTGAGAAAAATGAATTATTGACGATCGGACGGAGTAAAGCGTTGATCGTACTGAAAGGCGATGATGTATCGTACCTATTTCAGCGTTTCATCGGGGGCGTAGAAAAACGGGGAGTTTATTCACGCGGGGTAAATCGAATTGATCGAAGAAAGGGGAACGTCCATGAGTTACTCAATGTTTCCTTTCTTGCTTGTTAGTATCGGCGAAAATGTATTATTGATTCGGCCATTGCTAATTTCATTACGCATTCTCTCCCACTCCTAAATTTGATTGATCAACATCGAACATAGCATCTGGGGGTGGATTCCCGAGTCGAAATTTTCGGGCGTTTCGAGAATAACTCGAACCGACCGGAGGGGCGAGGGTACAGGCGGAATTCGAACGTATGGTGCACGGTATATGTGGACCCTCCGTTGACCCTCGAAAATGGCAGAAAGTTTACATTTTGAGTGAACGAATGAGTTGCGGAGGGTCTCATGGATCCTCTATAACCAACCAGAGAGAGTCGTCCCTCACCGTTGGGATTGTGAAGAGGGTTCGGAGAGTCCGATTTTTTGAGCTTGGGATTGAACGCAGGGTGTGGAGGGTCCACGAAGAGACCAGATTCCAGCTGGAGGGCGCATTGGCATTGAGAGCAGAGTGGCGGCTCAAGCGCTACAAAGGAAATGGTGTCTAGAAGGTTAAAAGAAGCAGTAAAACTTTCGACTCGGGAGTGAACCTAATATTAGAGAGAACGTCTGCCTACGAATGACGAGATTAACGCAAGAAGTCCCAAAAATTGGGAAGGGACAAAGTTTGAAAGGGTTGATACTTGCAGGATACATTTCATATCTAGGTTAAAAAGGGGGGCTTTTCATTGATTTCGCAAAGTTTTATCCGTGATGAAGTATCGTGATAAATCGTTCAAGTTTTATAAGAGAAATGGCCGAGAATTGTGTTATCCCTTTTTCCTTGAACATATTGTTCAGGGTCGAAAGTCTTCATGGCGAACTATCTTAATATTTCAATCTTTATGAACGTGACTTACTGAAAAAAGTTATTTACTTCTCCCTAAGTTCTAATTTTTCATAGTCGATTGCTATACCATTGTCCCTTCCTTTCACTGTCTCTATTGACCATTACACCTTCCGTTTCCCACTCGACACACGTGAATCATATTAAATCCAAAACGGTCCTCTCTAGAATAACGTAAAAATCCTCTCGTAATGATCTCGAGCTTACGTGGGTCCGTGACCGTTTGGTTTACCCTGGACCTAATCTTCTAGGTGCTTTCCTGTAATTTGCGAGAAGATCCGAAGAGCCAATAGTTATAGAACAGTAAAAAAGTTCCTCACGGGAATTCGTGAGAGCTAACGAAGCGAGTCACACGAGTATCAGACCCCGGAGCTTGGAATTGCGAGCCGAATTTTTCGTAGGGAAATAGAGAAGAATTAGTAACTAAGAACTCGAGTTTCTATATTATAAGTAATTTCGTAATAAAGATAAAAATAACAACGACAAAAATACGAATAATGTTACTATTAGTACGATTTTAGAATACTGGTTGCTACAGCGAAGTCTACGCGCACAACAAAATCATGTTGTTGTTCGTTTAGGGGCGCGAACTATGGTTCGATATTCGTATCTCAAAAAGGAGAAAGGGATGTGCGACCCCATGCGAATACTTATCGCTATAAGCGCTTCGTGACCCTCGGAGACACGTGCCGACATCCGTGAAGATATTTAAAGAAGATGAGAGGGGTGCCGACCGCTTAATACTTATAGAATAAGAAGGCTAGCTCGTAATGAGACTTTAATAGACCCGGATACGAATGGAAATCACAGCAATACCGAGTCTCAAAGTATTAGCACCGTAAAGAAAATTTATTTTCCGTGTCAATTACGAAGCCGGTAATAACTTTTGACATAAAAATATCTTTGAAAATGGAGGGCGGGTGTGGAAAAACAAACGTCTCTAAGAGCAATTTTTGTTTGCGCGTGATTTCAATGTTTAATAAATCGGTTAAAAATAGACACGATGTCGCCATCTTTATTTCGTTTTAAAGAGGAAGAATGAACGTTTATGTCATTACTGCTCTGACATTTGTGGCAAATGTGGCCGTGGCGAGGTTTCCTTTTTGATTTTCAGGATTCGACACGTATACAGAAACATGAACGTATCTCGGAGGTTAATTATCTGATCCGAGTGAGCTAAGTTAATTAAAGGGGAGTGTACGTATATCAACTCATTTAGAGGCCTTCAAGTTTGAATAAAAAAAATTAAAAAAGATACGAGGCTCTAAATTTGGAAAGGCTTGAAGATGTTCCCAATTTTGTTTAAAATCGGGACAATATGTGGATGAAAAATATCTGTAACTTCGCATCACGTGACATCATGCTCGAGTTGCTGTGACATGCAATCACCTTGAATGTACAACTGGAGTTTAGTCCGGCTCGTCCGAACGAGAGAAGAGTACATAAGTGTTGTTTATTTTACGACAAATTTTTACGACAACTTCCGTTGTTCGAGGTGATATTATTTGTACAGGTAAGCCTATTGCCATACCCTTTTCACACTAAATTCCTCCTAGAAATAGATTATACGTATCAATAGGGAAACCAAAAACAATATTAAAAGCTTGAGTAGAAGCGTCGATGTCATTGTTGCCAAAATGTGTGAGTAAAATGGAAACTACTCCATATGATGTCTACGTGTAATTATTTTCATTCTTTTTTCAGTTTCTTTTACTAATTAAGCCTTTTTTTCTAGATAGTGTTCAAATATAACAGTAAGTGTGGCAGAGGATCTTGGAGTGAAGAAGCGATGTCGCAAACGATGGATGAAAATAGAGCAGCAACATACTTTTCTGATACTGATGGTACAAAATATTTATATTTTGTTGTTCTATTTTTCTGCGTCATAGAGTTAGCTATTCCATCTTGCCCTGTCTTCCCCTATTAATACTCAGTTAAAATACTTTCTATCGCCTCGAATAAACCTAAATTAAGCAAAAAAATAAATAAAAAATTGAGAACATTTTGAAAAAAATGGCGATATTGTTTATAAATGAATTGCAAAAAAACATTTTTATTATAGCGATTTGAGTATAAATATAGGTCCATTCGAGGTCGTTTACGTTGATTAATATTTGCACACAATTTCAAATCACTTGGCCAATTAATTTTTGACTTACATATCCCGGTACGAAAATAGTTACGTTTCGAAAAAAACGCGGTGAAAGCTTTCGCCGCTGATTGTGAGTGAGCATACTTGCTTATCTGCGTGTGGTACGTTTGAAGCACATCAAATGCTTCATTTTACGTTTAATACCTCGAGAGAACATTATTTTAAATAGGAAATGAATTTTTTAGTAATTGCAAAGAACGCGAAAAGAATTATTTTGCACGCGTTTGCCCTCAATTTAATTTGGCTTGACTATATACGTTTGACGGTTTCTCGAAAATAATCGTGGCGGTCTACAATAACTTCTTATTTCAATGATAAAAAATATTCCAATGTTTTATTGAAAATGAACAAATATGAAATATTCTCAAATGGCTAAGAATATAAATTATTTAACTAGCATTATTAGCATACCTTAGTTTTCCCCGATCCTGTTGGTCCAACGAGCATAAGTCCGTGCCTCACGATCGTCGTTTCATAAAGCTGTATCACTTTTTTCACATATTCTGCAACATGAGCGTTAACAAAAACGTAGTTATATATATTTGTGCTATTTGATTGTTAATTTAATGTTCGTAATTTAATTGGATTTTGATCAAACGTGATGGTGATAAGCTCGGGGCAACGGTCATATTTACTCCCGATTTACCAAGTAATCGTCTATTCTAGGGCTAGACGAGATATTCTCGTATAACATGTTCTGCATCCCTCTGGGCGATTAACCCAGTCTACGGGTAAGTCCGGTCTTTATTGTGTCTTCATCTCATTGTCAATAATGACGTTCTACAGAAGCTCCATATCCCACCGCTGCTTCCAACCGTAATATCAACCATGATTCCCAAGACGCCGAATTCCCGAAGGTAAACGTTAATACCGGCTCTGAAAGCTTTCGTACGCCACAAATTCAGACGTCTCGACGACTCTACGACCGCCAGACATTAATCTTTGAATCATCATCCAAATGTCACAGTGACCACGACGTTAGCAACATTTGCACAAACTTTTTTCTATATATTCCGTATGAATTCTCCCGTGTACTTTTTTACGAAAAGTTTCCCAAGGTTTTCGTATGTAGTTCGGATTACTGTGTGAAATGGAATTCTGACTGACGGGCAAAATAACTATTATTTTTTTTATCGTTTGCAGCAACCCTTGAGTGCGCTTGAACGTTTTTTTGTGAGCGGGGAGTTGACGAGTGATCTTTTTTTACGAGAAAACTTCGCACAAATTGCATCGTTCTTTGTGTCTTTTACCGGATTTTTAACTGTAGGCCGGGTACACAGTTTTTAACTAATCAATCGATGAATGACGTCATTTTCTCCCAAGTTTTCTTCTTCCTGTCGGGATATTGTATTGCGCGGTGCAGTGAATTTGTGATCGATGCATCGTTAAAATCATATAATTAAAATTTAATCAAAAGTTTAATCTTATCAGCCCTGATTGATGTCGTTATTTCCCGCACTAAGCTTTCCTTTGTATTTGGATTAAACTTCAAATGCAAAATGAAATTACGACAAAAAACTGTTTGTTTCATTTATGGGAAAGACGATAAGTTAAATTGCGTTGCCACGATATGAAGCCATCTCCAAGCTCTTTAAAATTATTTTACCGTCTGAAAGTTTCATGGAAAAAGTCCTTGAGATACAATTCCATGATTTCGTGGTTAAAACCTTAGCGATTACATTTCATTACTTTAATTTCAACACAAGGAATCAAGAACCATCTGCACCGTGATGTAATAAGATGTAAGTAAAATGCATTTACCATCTACATCTTGCAGTCCCATGGCAATGATGGATTTTCTTATACCAGCTTCGAGAATTCCATAATCCACCGGTTTCTCAACGAGCTTCGGGAACAAGTCGGAAACGATACCTAAAACGATGGAAAATGGTAAAAATCTACACGTATTTATAGGTAAATTTGTTATCGTTTTTGTTGTATTCCTTCTGTAAATTTTTCTTTCATGAAAATCAATGCAGCCTACTACCTGGCTGATTCGATATAAAAAACACCAAGCTTCAGATTATCTATACTAATCTATACCTATCTATAGTTTGTGAGTTTGTACGAAGTAATGTCTGGAACTACTGAATCGATTTTGAAAATTCTTTTACCAGTAGAAAGTTACATTATTTCTGAGTGACATAGGCTATATTTAATTGTGATCGATAATATTTTTTAATACGAAATAACGACATTTGTCAGTCAAATCAGAGACAAATGAGCCGATGCGTCGATTTATCGACTTGCGCTGACTGAAATTGTTTGATATAGTAGGTGAATATAATGTTCAAGAAAAATATTTTTCTTTAGTAGTTCTATACAAAAGGTGGTGGCTCTGCATTTCTATCGTTTAAATGAACAAAAAGAATCTATTGTGTATTCTTACATGGTAAGTATAAAAGAAAGTCTTTTATACTTTTATACTTTTATACTTACCATGTAAGAATACACAATAGAGCTTCTTATATATATATATATATATATATATATATATATATATATATATAATACAAATTAGTTGAGTTACTTGTAAGCAGAAAAAAACAGTATTTTTCAAGCAAGTTGATGAAAACTAAATTTCCATGACTTACGTACGCTAAACTTTGAGAGATACTTCAAAATGATGTACCAGGGAATTGTAGTGCTTCTAAAATCCTAAAGAAAACTCCGCGATCGCATGTCTCTATCTGTTACGGTTGACTCGCAGTAATCACTTCTTTCATTAAAACTTTAATTAAAAATTGCGTTACTTGCGACGCTATGTAGATACTCTTATTCAGTATGAATCCTTACCCAAATAAATATGATGGTATTCTTCGGGCTTTAATGCAGATTATAATTGTCTATTATATAGTAGGTATATCATTCAGATAAACACTTTAGAAGAAATCATAAGTTAAGGCAATCGAACAAATCATTCACGGACCGGATGGACTTAGACCTAAGCGTTGATGCTATTCCTTTACTAGACTTTTTGCGCGCCATTTCCAAACAAAATTTGTTGGTAGTGTGCAACAAAGTGTCAGCTGCAAATATTGTTTATAAACAAATTTCAATATACGAACATACTTCGCTTTTTTACACGTCTCCTCTCCTCATATACATTTCCACTACTTTGCTCTTTACCTACAGTTTTTCTTCGATGAATGTTCCAGACCACCGAGAGTACATAGAAAAATGGACTTGGTGCCGACGGGAATCGAACCCGGGCCCAATACGTATGAGCCACGAACGCTACCGTTATGTCACTGCCTCTCTTACATTTTTATGTATTTACATTAAATGTAAATATTACGAACTCAGAGTAAGCTGTTGGTAAATTCATTAAACGTTGTCATTAATAGACCATTTGTCTTATCACCACGAAGCATATACGTCAGAACGTATCGCCATTATGTTTTTTATATAAAAGTTAACGCTACGGAGTGATAAGTATGATCGTTTGACAAATGATCTTTGTTGCTGGCACGATGCGTAAGCGTAATTTTGGAAAAAGCGCAAACTTTTTTCGGTTCGCTTTTTTGTCCTTTCTCTCTCTCTCTCCCGTTATTCCTCTGTGACCAGACTGCTTACGCTAATACCTGCAGTATGACAAAAAGTTGGGTCAATTCTACAAAAAGGGCTTTGTGCGAGACGTGTCCTAAGGATCTTCATTATTTCGAACGGAGACGTACGAGGCGGAGGGTAATCTGCGATAACGTATAAATGGAAAATCGTTTGTGCGATATTAATCCGCTTCTACGCGTCACTTATCGTTAGCTTTTTCACATCTTCTCTGACAATCTATTCTATCTTTATGGGCGAAGAAAGATATCACTAAAAAATAGGGTCGTAAAACAAAGAATCCTTGCATTTGATTGTTCAATTGGAATATGTTCGGGGGTGGGCCGTAAGTATGAACCGAAGTTTTCATTTCTGGGAGGCTGGCGCGTTAGATGCGACCTTGAAAAACGCGTTTATGCCAATATCTCATAAACGAGACGCCGTACAATAAAAATGATAGAATTGTTTTTGGTGGCAAATTGTATTTTCTATAGCTTTTATTTAAATCGTTTTTCTCTATAGATCAGCTTTTTCAACTAATAGTTAAATGAAAAATTTTAATTGACTTTTTTGTCAAATATCTTGAGTATCATTAGAGATATAAAAAAAATAGTAATAACCAAATTCTAGACCTTGAAATTTTCTACAAATTAGGTTTGAAACTTTGTTTTGTATGATGAATAGTGAATGAGTACATCTCATTAACCACTCGTGTTACCGAAAAAGGTTCACATAAAAGTGCTAAAAAATTTCATGCTCCACAAGTTTGATTAGCACTATTTTTTTGCATCTGCAACCATTATCACAGATATTTGACAAAAGCGACAATTGAAAATTCTTAACTCACTCTTTTTCGAAAATTATCATTTATAAAGAAAAAAGTTTTAAATAAATGTTATAGAAAATATAATCTTCAAGTTGTTTATTCGGCTTTTTTGTTTTGCAAACGTGTATTTTTCCTGGAATATCATACGAGAACCGTTATTACGAAATCTTTCGCACGCTCCGATTGAAAAATATATTTTCTTTCTGAATTCCCAAAGTGCTTCTCGATAATTTAACACTAAGACGTTGAAGTGTGTCACTAAGTAATCGAACGTACCGTTGAAAAGTTTGAGATCGTCCTTGAGAAATTTCGGGACATTAACATCGCGCAACGCCCTGAGACATATCTGAGGCTCGTCAAGGTCGCGTTGCTCGCGTTTCAAGTTTCCAGCAACGGCTATGACGGTTTTCACCGCTCGCATGCCAAAGTCGTAATGATCCTGCATAAGTTATTATCGTTATTTATTTTCTCCGCACACGCTCGAAGAGCTAAGATATATTTTTAACGAATTATACCAGAGTAAATGGAAGAAAAATGGCTGACCTGGTTGCTGAGTTGTTCGGAGCTCAGTTTGAAGGTCATCGTTATTTTTCCAGCTAGATTTTTCGCATCGCTGAATCCGTACGAGAATAGAGATATCTCGGCTATTAGAGCGTAATTCGGCACCATCATCGCCACCGGTCGAAACAATGCTTTGAGATTATCCGGCAATTCGGTCCGACCGGCATAACCAGGATTCATCGTTATAAAAACGGCGCAGGATGGTTTTAGGGCGATGTCGAAACCCTCGAAGTAAAATCTACGATCGATCGGAATATTAATTGCTTTCTTTGTGATGAAACGAAACATTGTTCTCGGAATAATTAAATCTCGATGGATCGGATTGAAGTAAAAATTACTGAAGGTATTCAAGTGATAACGAGCTTTCAATTAATTTACAAGTTGATTTCTACGCGAGACGAATTTGCGAACGAGGCGGGGAAAATGGGTGAATTCAAATTCAGAGAAAGTTTTCCTGCTATTGAACTCCATTACCGAAGTTGCCTTGATAAGTTGGAATCGATATATCTACTTCTTTACTGCGTGAATGGAGGAAAATTGCGAAGCGTTTCTTGTATGTTAGTAACGAGATTCTTTTTCACGTGCACACACACACACACACACGTATATACACATGAAGCCAAATAAAGTTTGAACAAGCTGCGATCGACAAGGTCATTTGAAAACTCCGCAAATTGATGGTGCGGATATCGCTTGTCAATTTGTGTTGCCCGTAGCTACCCCCAGGATATCACGGATGCAGGACTTCCGGAATACCCTCCATGTATATATATATATATATATATATATATATATATATATATATATCTATGATTTTGTTGACAATTTTTTATATGTTAGTATTGATTGAAAGACATCGCCGTGATTTTTTTCAATTTTTTTTGTCAAGAGTTTTCAAGATATCGATTAAAAAAAAAATACGTTACTTTTCTTTTAAACATCCATAACTTTGTGGAAAATGGGGGAATTTCGATGTTTTCTTTAAATTTCTTCTCTTTATAAATTGGGCATCCCACGCGAAATGCGCTAGTTTAAAAAACTTTTTTTTATATTTTCTCAATTTTTTAGTACCCATCGAAAAACTCTTCCTGATAAATTTTGATACTTTTTTGATTACCCGTTCAAAGATATCGAATTTTGAAAAAATCGCTCTTTTTCAGATTGTTGCCCATAACTTCTTTAATAGTAGGTCAAATTGAATCTTATTTTTTTAACTTTCGATTTTCTTCGTCCGCTTCTCAAAAAAAAATATAGAAAAATTATTTGAGGGTTTTCTGAATGTGATTTTTAAGCTTTAAACTTTAAATCTTTTTTTTAAGTCAGTGTATATTTCGATTTTTTTGAAAATTTTTCTTTTTAAACTTCTATCAATTTAACAACTTTTAAGCCTAAGTAAATCATGGGCTTTTCATAATTACTATTGTTTTTCAATTTTTGTAACTATGAATTTGTTTTCTTTATTAATAACTATTAAAACCGTTTTCTATAACTATATAATTTTTTTCAATTATTATGAATAAATTTTTATACTTTGTTCTTAACAAGGGTCTAAAATTAATGATAAGTCATTATAAGTACACGCAGAGAATTTCTTATTAATTTTTACGGTGAAATCTCAGTAAAAATTACATTAAAAACTTAAATCCGGTGATAAATGTGCAAACAGTTACAAAGCGACACTAGTTTCAAATATTTTGCTTTTAGGCATGTAAAAATTGTAGCACGTAGTATAATTTTTCCGCGCGATACACAGAGCTCACGGATTACGGCCAGGTGACCTATAGTCCATTGAAATGTTACATTGACCCTGCATTTATCAAAGTCAGCAATTTTTTTTTTCTGGTGTATAGGGGGAGGTATGAAAAGCTCAAGTCCAAGTTTGTGGGGTTGTAACCCTTGAGGAAAATCCGCCATCTTGAAAAAGGGGGTGAAATAGTTTTTGCAAAATAACTATGAAACTATCCACCG